>VYZV01005664.1:13344-59737 GCA_013401275.1 Pandion haliaetus | reverse complement strand
CACGGTGGAGCAGGGAACGAGAGAGGAATCTTCCCCCTGAGGAAAGGAGCGGCAGTGACGATGTGTGGCGAGCTGACTCAACCCCCATCCCCGATTCCCCTGCGCCGCCGGGGGGAGGAGGTAGACAGCATAGGTAGTGAACTGAGCCAGGAAGGTGGGAGGGGTGGGGGGAGGTTGTTCTGATGTTTGATTTCCCTTCCTAATACCCTTGTGTTTTGTTTTCTGTTTTGATTTGTAGTAAATTAAATTGATTTTGTTTCTTCCCCAAGTTGAGCCTGTCTTTTGCCCGTGACCATAAGTGGGGAGTGATCCCTCCCAGTCCTTGTCTCGACCCACAAGCCTGCCTTTGTATTTTCTCCTCATCCCAACGTAGCCAGGCGAGGGGGTGGGGGGTGAGTGAGTGGCTTCGTGGTGCTTTGTTACCGACTGAGCTGACCTGAAACCACGACAAATGGTTATTCACATAAAGTAAATACAACAGACCTCAGTGCCACCCTCCTACTACACCATGAAATGCTGAGCAGCACCACTTTTCTTGTAGATGTTCTCTGATATTTCAGCTACATGTTTTGACAAGGTCTAGACAAATTCCATTTGTCTATGTATTGTGGAACACTCAGTCAGTGCTGGCTGGAGCAGATCAAGTAGACCAGGGCACTGGGAGCACTGGCTTTCCAGGGAGTTTCTGTTGAATAATTGACCGAGAGAAGAAAAATTAGCCTGTGAAATCTACCTATTCTGATTGTGATTCCAATATCCCACCCAGCTCTGGTACAGTTCTTAGAAATCTTGTTTGGTTTTAGAGGATGAAAAAAGGACCTAGAACAGCATGGGACATCCAAATTACAAAACTGCAAGAGATTTCAAGGTATGTGTTTTTAGGAGGGAGAGTTTTCTGTCCATTTGTTGATGTCACTAATAATGTTAGCCAAACTTTTCTCACTTGTACAAAGCTGTCATTACATGAATCTGACACTATAAATGGTGCAGTATACCCTTCTCCAGCCATTAAGTTGTTTCACCACTTCACCTGAACAGTGTAAAATTATCTTAGTGTGAAAGAGAGTCTGACCCATGGATAGCAGTATGCATGAAAGAACAAAATATTGGCAATCATCTCAGCTGGCATGTGGTTCCAGAAAGATAATTCTGTCCTGCAAGATGTACAATACCCATCAGGCAAATGTTCAATAAGTACTACATACCTACAGCACACAATTTCTTACCAAAAAAATGCTTTTCAAAACCCTCTGTGAGTTTGATAAATGTTTTATTTGCATGGTAAGGTGTGAGAGAGGCAGGAGCTGATACATCAACATGTAAATAAAACATTTGTCAGACATCTCCAGAGATTCTGGGTAGTACTCTTCAGTGGAGGAACAGTGTGGGAGCAGGTAAGCCAAGTTATCAATGTTATTAGTGCCATAATCCAAAATGGACTGATGATGCTGCTGTTTATATAATTCCAAAAGATTTTATATTTGTGTATGAGAGCCTTAATTTTTTTTGGTGAGCTTTCATGTGTTTGAAACTTGTATTTGTTTTTCCACCTGACACTCTGTTATACTGTTACAAATCAGATTAGTGGTACAGGGGGGTAGCTTATTCTTCCTCCCGCAGGCATTCTGTCCTTGCAAGATATTTCTGGAAAGAAAATTTTCTGAAGGGGCTTAGGAAGTGCCTGACAGAGTAGCTTTCAGTGGAACAGAATGGTGTGTCTACAGACTGTAGTCACAATCTGGTAGTTTTTGAACCATGCAGGATATAGCGAAAATAGAAAGCACACATATACAATTACTGCTATGTTTAATTTTCCTTCTTAACTTTTCTTGTACAGAGTTATTAACAGTAGTTGTGTTTTGAAAAGTTGCCCAGTCCTGTTTCAAATAACACTTCTTAAAATCCGTGATGTATATCTGTCTACACACATGCAGATAACACAATCTAAGTCCTTTGTCACACTTCACTTTAATGAGTAGATGAACATGTCAGGCTGGAAAAGATGTATGTAGTATTAACTGTAGACATTTGGAATACATTGCATTTCTTAAGTGGAGTACAAAGCTCAAAGTACCTGTATTTTACACAACATGACACAAGCTTTTATGAACAGATCCATCTGGAACAGAGTAGGACCAGAAGAATTTCCTGTGAACTCTGAATTTGCCTCTCTACCAGGGCATACAAGAAGATTTAAACTTATACCCTTACAATGCCTCTTAAAGATCTATTATTCTGTGAGTGCTATTCCTCTTCCTCTGGGCAAGAAACATAAAATGAAGTGAGTTGCTGCTATAAGCATTGCAATGTGGGCAAAGCCACAAAGGTCCTCTGGCTAATTTCTGTGAGGAAGTGTATTTCAGGCAATCTCTGGTTTGGGCTGGTTATATCAAATTGTTATATATGCTAAAAGATTATCTTGTGTTAGTCTGATCAGTCAGGTGCAGGTACTGAGGAAACAGACCCTGTGTCTACATGGATTTCCAAACAGCGCAGATACATAGAAGGTCTGGCCCAAGGTACGGGAAGGCTGCTCCAGCCGGGCAGGACAACGGAGCATCAGTGAGGGCTGTGAAGCCCACTTTTGGTCTGTCTCTCCATGTTTGTAGGGAAGGGGTAAGGGGGGGTGGGAGGGCAGTGTTGTCCTGCCACCCCTTACACCCAGTCTACAAGAGGAAAAGCATCCCCTGTCTGAAGGGAGGTAGCTTTGCCCTCGGTGCTGGGTGCTGGGCAGTCAGGAAAGGAGGTATTGTCCTGCTGAAAGTCAGTGCAAATGGCAGTGGCCGATTATGCACTTTACAGCAGCAGGGAAAAGCAGAAGGGAGGGCATTAGGAATGGTAACTATTACACAACTGGTAATTTGAAAAATTGACTCTTGGGATCCTTCTAGATTTCCTTAGTGTGGTTTGCTTAATTTTTATTGAAGATACGCATGTATAGGGTTAGATTTAAGTAATAAGGGTTTGTATCAGGTTTTGATGTTCCTGTTTCTAGGGTGGAGTGGGTAATTAAAATAAACCCCCTACTTATCTGTCATTTACATAAAATCCTACAAGGTATCTCAGGCCAGTTCCTGTTCTAAACAGGTAATTCTTTCTGTGCTCCATTTTATCTGCAAATGTAAACAGATGAAAGTTCTTATGTCTTTGGCATAGAATCACACCACCATGCATCCATCAGACAAGGTGCCATTTCAGTGGTAGTTCGAGACATACAAATTTTGTACCAAAAGTTTACTTGATTTCAGCCTGCTTGAGGTGGTTTTGGTAGAAAGACAGAAAAATATGGTTACTACTGTTGTGAAAAAAATCTTTTGTGCAAGCTGCATAGCTGTGAATTTAGTCAGTTCATTACATATTCTTTTACCTATGCACAGATCAAGAGAATGACCAAGTGAATGTGATCTAGTTTGTTCTAAGGGATGCATTTACAAGGATGCTTTTTAAAAAAACCTGATGACAAATATTCATAAATGCATACTACTTTGTCATACCCTCTCCTTCTTTGAAATTGCTGTGGTGCTATGATACTGCCGTTTGAGAAGATACATTTCTCATTCTTGGCTGTGCTAACAATCAAGATCTTAGCACCAGTCTGAGATTTTGTGATTATGATTAACCAACCCCCATTTGTGTCCTTCTGTTATTTGCATTACAATAGTGTCTGTGATTATTTAATCATGTGCTATATTATCCACATAAATCCTTGTCTTATGGGTCTACAGTACAGACCTTTTTTGGAGATGAACCAAAGGTTTATGGTTAAAAATCTTGATGGCTTTAGCTCCTACCTGATTTGTTGCACACGCTAACAGGAGTGGATGTGTAAAGCAGTGAATATAGCTTTGGCAATACTGGTTTTTTTTCCCTATTTCTTCAGAAGGTAAACAGAAAAGTTTTGAAAAAGTCAATGATTATAATTGCAGTCTGGCAAAAAGCAAAAAAACCCAAAATGGTATTTCATATCAGCATACCAAATATATTTAAGGTTTTTTTCTTCCCCATATGGGAGAATTTCAAAAGCTGACAGCTATTTTAAATCAAGGGTCAAAGTGCTTATACCTGAAAGCTCTTTTCTTTCATCTGATGCTGTATAAACTATTATTCTGTGAAGGTGTATTCTGTTTAATGTCCTCTTATGCTTCTCTTTCTAAATCTCTTCTTACACTCTTCACTCTAAAACTGCATTTACTGCCAAATTTTCTATTCACTGAAGAAAGATCCCAGACCCCAGAAGGGAACATTGCAAAGAGAAAGGATATTTTTTTTGTAGACAAAACAGGAGACTGTCAAGGACTCTGTTCCTGTTGATTCCACATTATTTCTGTGTAATGGTAGGCCCGTTATCCAAAGTTCTCAGACATGGTTGCTAATACTAAGCTTTTCATTTTTTGATTACCCAGCTCTCCACACCTACTATCTGACTTCCAAAAGTGCTGACCAGCTGCCTCTGTTGTCAGTGGGAACTCTCCCTTACATGTACAAAGTTGTCTACAATTCTAATTACTTCATTTAGTCAGTCTCAAGTCTTCTCAAACTGAGCATTCTGAGTTAATGACTTTTTTGAGACATTCAGTTTTAAACTCTGAATCTCAGTACAAAACAAAGTACCCTGTTATACGGGAAGAGAAGTTTATTTTACAGGAATGCCATGGAAATGAATGTTGGTAAAGAACTGACTTCCAGATCCTCAAAAATCTGCATCTAAATTTTAAGACCTCAAAATGTTTCCCCACTTCAGGTCTGGCTCAAAGTCTAGACAAGCTCTACTGCTCCCATGAACCTTCAGTGAGAAGGAAAAACAGGCGTCTGGCCTGGAAGAAAATATCTTGTGCCCATCTTGGCCAGATGCCCAATTTGATTAATCAGAAGTCCAGTACAGTGAGTCACAGGACACAGTCTAGGCTTAGCCAGAAGGAAATAAGCATTTGAATCCTCTGATGGGCTTTGCAATCTTATACTGGACTCCTAGAAGTAGGTATGAGTGCAAGTGTTATTTTCCGGAAAGTTAGTGTGCTGGAAAGGTTTATCGTTGTGCAAGAGAGTGAGAATTCCTTTTAGCACATCTAGTAGGACTCTTGAGGTCTTAAACCAGCACAGTGATCTCAGGGGTTGGGGACACAAAGGGACTGAGATGTGTGAGGGGTGTCCCCCCTCCTGCTCTGCCACATTGGAGGAGCCTCTATCGCCGAACATCCAAGGCTTATGGAGCTGGCTGGTGGCATCAAGACTGCTCAGAAAACCTCACTGCATCAGTCAGGGTGTAACTTGAGTACCTACATGCTACATTGGTGGGAGGATTTCAACAACAATAGGTGACAAAGTGCTGAAGTCAATATAGGACATAGCAGTGTAGCCTTTCTCATTATTCTGTGTGTGAGCAATGGGCGCTTCTAGTGTGAGGTCTAGCTGGCCCCTTTTTGATGCTTACCTTAGGGTGTGGTATGTTGACACAAAGAATGGCAAATGCATAATACTATCTTGCCTTGTTTTAAGATTCAGATCTAAGATTACTTGCTGAGACCATTAGAGAGATGCCCAGAAAGAAATCACTACATTTCTCTATTTGCGTGGTGGACAGTAAGCAGTGAATGGAGCTATAAGGTAAATAAGTGGGGAGAAAGAGAGAAACTGGACTGGTACTTATTTAATGAGAACCCTCCTTCTTTTCTCTTTTCTTTCTTTATGTAGTTAATCCTAGTTGTAGCAAGAAAAAGTGGGTTGGATGCCTGTAGTTACTAATATCTGTATTTTTCCCTTTGAGATGTTCAACTATGTGTCATTTGTTCTTTGTTGTCTCTTGTCTAGGACAATATTGATCTGAATAAGTGTGTAGAGACATAATTTCTGACATTTTATGGACATCAATTCAAAATATAAAGTATTACCTCAGGGAGTTATTGTTAAATTCAACGCAGATAGAAATTTCAGATTTTCGTCAATAAAGACAACAGGGAATTGGCACAGAAAGTTTTCATTAAGGCTATACTTTATGATAGCTTCCTTCCAAAACCAGCACAGACAAACAAAATTGACTGTATTCCTTGAAAAAGAAATTACTTTGATCTTTCCTTCCATTTCTAAGTCCATGTTAGTGAATTGACTCTATAAACATCACAAATGTTGTGCTGCTGGTTCTGAGATCTGATGTTTGTGTCATATGTTGATATGTGAACATGCATATGTATATGAAACTGAAAAGTAATGGCGCTACATCACTTGTAGCTAACTGTCACAGTGCCTTATAGCTAGAATTTTGAATCTCAGATACAAACAGTGGTTGTTCCTGGAGGCCTTGTTGTACGTGAGATGGAACAATCAAAAAGGTAGAGAGTAAAGAAAGAGTAAAGATTAAATGTAGGGATTTCACCTTTCACAATATAATATCTTGTTTTCTCATGTGTTGTCCCCTCTCAGACTTTTTTAACCATAAGCCACTAGCTACAATTGATGCATACCATGTCTCTAGGCAGTGAGGGGGAATGTGCGCAGTGCTAGAGACCATGGTGTTTGGGTACTCTGAAGGTGCATTTGTCATGTCTGCATTCGGAGAGCCGTGACAGTTGCCAGCTGTCTCATCAGTCAATGCTCATATCTCTTGCGCTCTACTCTTCTCCCAGTGTCAGTCACTCTTGCTTATCGTTGTTTTCATGTGAGTACTATTTGAGCCCAATGTGATGAAGTCAGGGAGCAGGAAAAGCAGCACTCTAATTCATTCTGATATAAATATATTTTCGTCCTACTGTTTTTATTTCTTGTTTTTGTCACTTGAAATCCTCAGAGAGGAGCACAACTAGGAGCTTTTGGAAGCTTTTTGTTTTAAAATTCACATCAACAGATTTTACAACCTATTGAATAGATTAGTGGGTAAAATCCAGTACTCCCACTTGCTGGGTAGAGGATCTTGTCATGAGGATATTACATAAAAGGTCACTAGCCCCGTTCTTCTGCTGCCTTTTTTTTAATGTAAGTAACAACAACTGCTATATGTTGCATTGTGTTCAGTGGAATCACTGCATATTAATCTTGCATTGAGCCTACCTACGGAATCAATGTTGGGGACAGAGATACCTGTGTGTTCAGTGATGGTGTAAGTGCCTGTGGTATGTGTAACAGCAAGTTATCTTGTGAAAACTTAAGCAGTTATGGCCTTTTGATCACCTAGGCAGGTTTTTTGGTTTGTTGTCAAAAACTCAGGTCCTTAAATTCCTTCTGAATTACACTGCTGATGCCAAAGTACTATCTGGGGTCCCGCTGCGTGATCAGAGAGGATTGACAAGAACAAATCAAGTTAGAGCTGCATGTGAGGGCCAGAAAAGTCCTACCATCGTCTTGCATATATTTTCTGTGAAACTGGCATATGGTACTTCCTGTAGCTTATAACTTTCACTTGAGCAAAATATTTAGTTTTTAATGAAGATATCAGGTGATATCAAGTCTGCAATATTAGTAAATAGTTCTGGAGGGTAATATCCTTGTTGCTGCTGATTATTTATTTTTAGTCTCCATTTTTCTAGATTTCACTTCTTTCATTAGATCTTTTTTTGTCTTTTTTCTAAGTATAAGAATTTTTATTTGCAAAAAATAGATGATAATGCATGTAAACTGTTATCAGGTTGGTCCTTAACCTCATAAATAAACAAAAGAGGTTTCATTTAACTTCTCATGGTACAAACTTAAATGTTTCGTCTTGTTCTTTTTTATATTCTCCCAGCGTTTTTAGCATTACTAGGACTGGACAGAACACTAATACTATACTGGAAAAGAATGAATTAATGTTTATAATCTGTATCAAATTACACACATTTTCTGGTGTGTGCTACCGTCTTGCAAACTATTCTTTGGTATCATGTAGGGGTGAAAAAACAAATCTAAAGAGACGAGATATGAACTTCTCACAGATGGTAGTTTACAAACTGAACCCCAACTTCAGAGGCTCTGTTATCAGTCTTGCTAACCTGGCTTAATATTTAGGAAAGGAAATGAAGAGATATTGAAATTAAATTTGCTACTCTTTTTGTCATAGAGATGAAAGTCAGAAAACAACTTTCTGTAATGGAAGTACTAGTGCTACCAAATCTGAATGTTTTATCCAGTGCTGGAACTGTTCATAGTCTACTGCAGTTGTAACCTAGACGAGGGTATCTTTTTGCTCAGAGTTATTGATTTATACTGATATGCTCGGTGCTAATGGTCTGAGTTTTACTTTGTTGATAATCCAGGGTAGGTACCTTGCAAAAGTGTACTGTTGACTTTATTAGAGGGTTATTCTGAGGGGGGCGATCTGCAAAATCTTCAAAGCTTGGTGTCTTGCTGTTACTAGTGGTAGAGATACTGAGGTTAAGTACTTAAAATGTACCTGCTTGCATATATTCCCCTCCATGGGAAAAAAAAACCCACTAGATTTCTGGGTGAGGGAATGAGTCTTCCCTTAGGAAAAAAAAAATAATAAAAAATTACCAAATCATGTGGCAAAAAATATGAGAAGTTCAGAAGTATCAGCTGTTTGGGAGCAAGGGAGGTGGACTACAGTTCAAAAGTCTCACTCTTAGATCATATGGTAAATTAAATTTAGGCATATTGCAGCCCAAGGGATACTGCTGACCGTGACTGAATGCCAAACCTTAATCCACTCATATCAGTGTGACCTTGATCAAGAGGAGTTTAATGTAAATTTTTGAGGTGGGGGAGAGTGACAGGTGATAGAAAAAAAGGTTTTACAGGATGAGTCAATGGGTAAAGAATCAAAAGACCGTACTTGTCAGTGCTGTATTCTGTAATATGCTCACACACTCCTGGACTTTGAATCCTTTGCTGCAGAAAAGATATGAAACACAGTAAATCTCTGCATTTAGCCATCTCATTTGCATGCAATGCAAGTTTGAAGCAAGTAAATGGATCTTAGCAGTCATAGCCTCTGATGGTAGTTTCTGTGCTGAAAGCTCCCCTTGTTTTAGAGCAGAAAAATCTCTTGAAAAAAAGAAAACTTTTTCCTTTAGGGGAGAGAGACTGCTGTAACTGAACAGTAGATATTAGAATAGTCAGCCACAAGAACTGAATATTGCGAAGCTGATGTTCTGCTTCCTGTAAATTCAGGCTGTCCTGGTTTTGGCTGGAATAAAGTTAGTTTTCTTCTTAGTAGCTGGTACAGTGCTGTGTTTTTAATTTAGGATGAGAATAATGCTGATAAGACACTGATGTTTTAGTTGGTGCTAAGCAGTGTTTATACTAAATCAAGGGCTTTTCAGCTTCTCATACTGCCCTGCCAGCAGGGGCTGGGGGTGCACAAGAAGCTGGGAGGGGACACAGCCAGGACAGCTGACCCAAACTAGCCAAAGGGATATTCCATACCATATTGTGTCATGCCCAGTGTATAAACTGGGGGGCGTTGGCTGGGGGCACTGCAGATCGGGGATTGGCTGGGCATCAGTCAGTAGGTAGTGAGCAATTATATTGTGCATCACTTGTTTTGTATATTCCATCATTATAATTATTATTATTAGTATTTTCCCTTCTTTTTCTGTCCTATTAAACTGCCTTTATCTCAACCCCCAAGTTTTACTTTTTTTTTCCCAATTCTCTCCCCCATCCCACTCTGGGGGGAGGAGTGAGCAAGCAGCTGCATGGTACTTAGTTGCTGGCTGGGGTTAAACGATGACACAGGCATCTGTCATTTGTTTTGCATCAAGGTTAATTCACACAGAGACTTTCTGAGAAATAATTATCTTTCCATTTACTCAGACAGGTCAGCTCCACGGCTTTTAACTCACAGCTATCATTTGCAATCTGATGTGTGTTTTTCTCACTATTTCAGACCATTTTTGGGTTGACCTTTAAAGGCAACAAAATAATTAAGCACACCAGTGTTGTTCTGTAACTTTGAATTCACTACATTAACAAGCTCATGGTATTAAAAGGCCACTAACCCATCCATTAGGTCTGATCATGCCCTTTTTGGAATCAATAGCAAAAATCACAGTAATCTCAACTGGTTGTGCTCAGAAACTGGAAATTACTTTTATTTGCAGAATCACAGAATAGTAGAGGTTGAAAGGGACCTCTGGAGATTATCTAGGTCACCGCTCCTGCTCAGAGCACAGGATGCCCAGAACCATGTTCAATTGGGTTTTGAATATCTTGAAGGATGGAGACTCCACTGCATCCCTAGGTAACTCATTCTAGTGTTCAACTGCTCTCACAATAAAAAAGCTTTTTCTTGTGTTTAGATGCAATTTTCTTCTTTTGACTTGTGCCCATTACCTCTTGGTGGATGAAAAACTGGACATAAGCTGGCAATGTGCACTCATGGCCCGGAAAGCCAACTGGATCCTGAGGTGCATCAAAAGCAGCATGGCCAGCAGATTGAGGAAGGTGATTCTCCCCCTCTACTTTGCTCTAGTGAGACCCCACCTGTAGCACTGTGTTCAGCTCTGGGGCCCCCAGGACAAGAAAGACATGGACCTGTTGGAGTGGGTCCAGAAGAGGGACACAAAAATGATCAGATAGATGGAATACCTCTCCTCTGAGGAAAGGCTGAGAGAGTTGGGGTTGTTTCACCTGGAGAAAGTTCCGGGGAGACCTTATTGCGGCCTTTTAATACTTAAAGAGAGGTTATAAGAAAGATGAGGACAGACTTTTTAGTAGGGCCTGTAGTGATAGGATAAAGGGTTAATGCTTTTAAACCAAAAGAGGGCAGATTTAGTTTAGATATAAAGAAGAAACTTTTTACGATGAGGAGGTAACACATGCGAAGAGGTCACCCAGAAAGGCTGTAGAAGCCCTGTCCCCAGAAACATTCAAGGTCAGGTTGGATGGGGCTCTGAGCAACCTGAATGAGTTCAAGACATCCCTACTCATTGCAGGGGGGCTAGACTAGATGATCTTTAAAGGTCTCTTTCAACCCAAACCATTCTATGATTCTATGATTCTCTTGTCTTTCACTGGCCACCACTGAGGAAATTCTCGCTAGTCTTTTTATACCCCAACCATCTTGTATTTGTGCACATAGATAAGAATCCCCTAAACTTTCTTTTCTCCAGGGTAAACAGTCTCATCTTTCTTAGCCTCTCCTCATTTGAGAGATGCTCCAGTCTCTTAAACATCCTTCTGGCCCGTTGCTGGGCTCATTCCAGATGTCTCTTATACTGGGGAGCCCAGAAATGGATGCAGTATCCAGACATGGCCTCACCAGTGTTGAACAGAGGAGAAGGAGGGTCTTTGTCAGGAGGGTACACTGCTGGCTCGTGGTTGCCTTGTTAACAACCAGGACCCTAGGGTCTTTTCTGTCATAATTAATAAGGGATTTTGGCAACAGTTTTTAAAGAAACATTTGGAAGTAGGAAAATAAAAGATGTTTTAAGTATACTGGTTAAGAACACATTTTTCTCCAGTTCAAAATACAAAAAAGGCTGGAACTAGGAAATTAATAAAATGTTTAAGTCTAATGTTCAGCTTAGGCTGTTATTTCAATGTGAATACAAATTACCGGGTATTTGTTTTAGAACTTATGCCTACCTAATACTGTTTCAGGCATATATTTTCATCTTACAATTTAGTTTGATAGAATTTTTCTTGGGAGCTTTTATAATATAAAAGATAAGATAAGTAATTAGTTTAAAATTATGTAGATATAAACCATTGCCTGTCAAATTAAGACAATATAGATTGCTGCTTGTCAAGAGAGGGAGGGGAATACCTTTGTGGCTCCTCTACCTGATTAATCGGGAATAATCAGAAAAGCTTTTCTACTGGAAATAAAAGTTATTTTTTGAACTTAATTACATATCAATACTAAATGACATCAATTAATTGCTAACAACCTGTAATGCACTTTTAACAGAAAACCTAAATCCCTGTAATTTGCTAAAAAGGTAATTTACTTCCTTAATTGAATTTTAATAGTTTTACACACACCTCTGATATACAGCTAATAATTGCATTGCATATGGCTCGATGTTTTTTTTTCTAAAATGAATTTATTTTTAATTTCTCCAAACATGCTTAATTTTTCCTGTAAATATTTAAAAGGTTTCTTTGGTTTCCTTGGTACACAGCTATGGCTTTTGTCTTAGTAGCATATACAAAACAGAAAGTGATCGGTTCAGTTCAGTGAGCACTCAAAATCCATCACTTACGACATTACACTGGGGACCCTTTTAACCAGATCAGTAGAGTGTGATACCAGGAAACCTTGAAGCAAGTATAAGATTTGTGTTGGCAAGGTGTGTGTGTGGTTGATTGTTTTTTTTGGCAAAGCTTTATATCACTGAAGTATTTTCTACTGGCTCTACTAGATCACAGCCCTGTGTGTTGAGGAGCCATAATATGCCACTGAGGAAGAGAAGTAAGAATAGTGAAAACATGGGAAGTCAGCTATGAAAAATATCAATCTAATATACTCCAGACCTGCCTACCATAGCTTTGAATGCTGGCTCATAACTGAGGCCGTAGCAAGCAAGCAAGGACCAAGATGTTCTCAAAGCTTGCTTAAGATGTGGGCTGAGAACTTTCGAAATAATTTAAAGTGGGGAAGAAATCCTCACAAGCCTCCCTCTGTTAACATCAGTCCAGTTAAAACTCACTGAATAAGAGGAGGTAGAATAATTTCAATGGAGCTGGTGCAAAAAGGTTGTTTTGGTTTCAGGATGGAAGGCCCATTTTTTTCTACATAGTCTGAAAATGATGAATGCTTTTACTTAGAAATGAAAGAGACTTGGATTTTCTAACTCATTTATTAGTCAGAGTCTTTACACATTTCTCCTTTATCCTCTTCAGGCTCTGATTGAATTCTCAAACCTAGTGGGACCAGACTTCTGGCTGTATTGCAGTGGATTCCTTATTTCCTTTATTTGGCACAGTCAATAAAACCTTTCTAATATTTCAAAACACTCAGAATTCCCAAGGACCTATCTAAGCAGTGACAGTGTTTGGGGGTATGGATGTGATGAAATCCAATCATTTACTGGGAGGTAATACTCTTCTTCAAGGTACTGTTGATGACTAAATTAATGAAATGCTTCTAAAACCTTCACGCTTATTTCTCTCTGGAAGTACTTGTGTCATTGTACTATTTATAAGACGCAATTTTTTTTTTTTTTTCAAGTTGCCCTACCAGGTATCTTAATTGTATTCAGTTTTCATATGCAGATTCAAGAAGTCCAAGAAATTGCAAAATAGGTTTTTCATTTATTTGCCTATATTAGCCAACTTCCAAGGATTCCATCTGAGGCTTCTACTGACTAAAGACATGAGAATTTTTTGTATGGTGTATTTAATCCTAAACCAACAGTTTCAAGCTGATCAAGATATAAGCAGAAAAGAATGTCTTAGAATATCAGCCCCTTACTGTAGATCCCCTACAGTAGCTAAATTTTAAAACCCACTCCAAGCTTTGCAACTTTGTATATTTTTTTTAATATTATGTATTTTCTCTGGTAAAATCCAAACCACAATGTTCATTTAACATTTAGTCCCTGAATTCTCCATTTTCATAGCTGCCGTTTTATTTTACAGAATTACTGCTACATAGATTATTTATTGTACCACCCCTCTTCCTTAGCAACCCATCAAAATTTTCCTATCACAAAAGGAGGCTGTGCATAAACTCTGCAAACAATGCACAGCTTGCATTTTATCGAACATATGAGCAAGACCCTGTGGAGCCTGAAAGGTTTTAGATGTAAAAGTGAAACCATACCTTCTGTTTGTGGGATCAGTGCTTCCAAACTGTTCGGGAGGAGAACTCTGTCTTTGAAGGCACAGAATATATCAGGGCTGAAGCATCATTCTGGGGAAGGAGAGAAGAAAGATGGTTGGTGGGAGTATTTTTTCCTGTTTGACAGAACTCATCGTGAAGCTTAGTGGGTTGGGTAGCAAAATCATGATAGATCCTATTTAATGCAGGGAGGGATACTGTCTATAAAGTCTTCTCGTTATAAAATGGAATGGGAGAAAATTATTATTATTAAATAGTGTTTTCTTTTTTCTTTTTTATTTTCTGATGAGGTCTAATTCATAAAAGAATATTTTAATTGCATGGCAAAACAATAAAAATGTTTATAAGGACTTTCTAGGAATTTACAGGCAATTGTTAAATAGTTGCAAAAGGGTCCAGGTTTTCATTGGACTGCTGAATAAAGATCCTCTCCAAAAATAGTTTGACTTTTTTTTAAGTACGCAGACATTTGTAAAGAATGTACATAGTTATTAACTTTGACATTTCAAAGTGTTTTTAAAGCAGCAAGAACTAGAGAAGGTAATGTGAGTACTTCAGTTCTTCAGAGGACAAAATCTTTGGAGAGCAACAAAACATTCAAAATACAAAGGCCAAGTCTTAGGTAGATTCAGCATGTCAGGGAAATGACTACCTGAAAAAATGATGCTGGAAGAGAAGGAAGAAAGTTTGTGCTGTTGTGTTTTATATAACAAAAGTGAGAGAAGTTAGAACACAAGGAAATGTGTGTGCATCTCTTTCTTGAATCATTTCCTAGATGTATGTTTTTAGTGGGTCCTTGAAGGTGAGTCTCTAAATCTGAAGCCAACTTTAAAATTAATATAGGAACTGATGATAAATGTAATCTAACTGATCTAAACAATCCTGCCCAGCTAACATACAGTAACTTGTTTGGAAACAGTTTAGCAGGAAAACTTAAATCTGCAAGAGTTTTTTAGAAAATAATTAAGCTAGAGGATACTAATTCCAAACAAGTTGTCCACAGGTTAGCATCCTCTTCTGGATGACAGAGTTGTATTTTTTAGAGTTTATATATATGTTTATTTATAGAAACAGTTTTTATTGTCTTATAGCAGTAGCCAGATTAAGTTCTAGTTGGGCTTTGGCCCTTCTAATTTTCTCCCTGCATAACCTCATGACATCCTTGCAGTCCTCCTGAGTTGCCTGTCCCTTCTTCCAAAGGTCATAAATTCTCCTTTTTTTCCTGAATTCCAGCCAAAGCTCTCTGTTCAGCCACGCCGGTCTTCTTCCCCACTGTCTCGTGTTTCAGGACATAGTGACAGCCTGTTCCTGTGCCTTCAAGATTTCCTTCTTGAAGAATGTCCAGACCTCCTGGACGCCTTAGGAGCCCTTCGCAATTAGTCCTTAGCATTTAGTCCTGCTCTGCATGGGTGGTGGGACAGAGTGACCAGTCCAGCCACTGGTTTTACCAGCTTCTGACTATTTACATTTTCAGTATGAAAAATCATATGGTTTCAAGGTAGGGGACTGAGCACAGACCTGTTTCTGAAGCCTTTGCCAGACCATGCATTTGAGTGAGAGGAAGGAGAAGCAAAAACTTTGCTGAAACCCTCCCCAGGGCTGTACAGGCCATGGGTACAAACCAGGAGTATCCTGCTTCCTCTGAGAGTGTTTCAACTACTCAACTATGGAATAATAGAGGGAACTATCACCAGTTGCTCCTCTGATACTTTTACCAAACCAACCCTGAACACTTTCCTCTCATTTGAAAGGACTTGGTGAAACTGAAGTCAAATTTGTAAATAGTTTGAGATGACAGAAGCCACATTTTTGCTGAATTTTTCATTCTTGAAAATTCTTTGTTCAGCTTTAATGAAAGCCTGCAGAGGGTTATTTCAGTAACAGTTAACAGAAAAGCCGCATTTGCACTTCACAAAAATATTAGATCTCACAACATTGCATTGTCACAAATCAGGATACACAACATTTCAAATTATGGAAAGGGTTTTTTTTTTGAAATTTCAGTAAACACAGTTTTGAGAATTTTGCCATGTTTCAAGATAAGGTAGGTACTTTGCCAATCAGAATTTTGCAAGGCTAGGATTGACAGACAGTTGGGTAACTCAAAGAATGTGTTCACTTGGAAAGAAATGGTACAGTTAAATCAGTTTTATGGTATTTGGATTAATTTTGAATTTTTTCACAGAAATTTTTATAACTCCTGACAGGTCTTGCTTGTACTGGGCAAGATTTTTTCTAGACTAACAAGCTGCAGTTTTGCTTCCTTATAGTCTTTTAATTTCCCCCTAGATTCCTCTGCATTCATGAAGTGTCAAGCTAGCTAATTTTATTTAAAAATTTGAATACGCTATTTCCCCTTGACGTTATTCACACACTTCAAGTCATAGAGGAAAATAATAGTAGCTGCAGCACCTCAAAGGTGATCGCTTACAGGCAGAGTTGTATGACCTTTCT
The DNA here is from genome assembly GCA_013401275.1 of Pandion haliaetus. Taxonomy (NCBI): domain Eukaryota; kingdom Metazoa; phylum Chordata; class Aves; order Accipitriformes; family Pandionidae; genus Pandion; species Pandion haliaetus. The sequence goes on along the minus strand of VYZV01005664.1, from coordinate 43,569 downwards.
GAAGAAGAATGTAGTAAGGCTGTTACATTGAAACAATGAAGTGTGTGGTCCTAAAGCTCAAGAGGAATAAGTGTTGCCTTTGTTACAGTCATCTAGGGCTCCTTGGAAACAATTAGCAAGCAACAGATCCAGAGAGAAAGAAGGTAGCAGCCAGTAAGGCAGCACAAATTTCTGAATTAATTTCGGAAATGAAAGAATTCTTACAATGATTTGCTGTCTCAGAAATAGGATTTTTTTTGACAAACTCTTTGCAGGCAATGGAGACTCTTGAAATGGAGGGTTTATATACAGAATTTAGCTGAGGGGTAGGAGGAAGGACAGAGAGTAGATGAAAGCAAGCAAGGACATCCTGGTAGAGAGCTGTCACAGGTGAGAGAGAAAATCACAGTCTGTGGTGGATCTGGATACTGGGGTATATTTAAGGACCAACAAGATGAGAGCTTTTACCCTACCTGATTGTTTCACACACTCACTCACTCTCTCCCCACAGTGCTAGGTTCCCTGGTTCCTGACTCCCTTTCCCTGCAGGGAGGTCATTGCTGCTCCAGAACAGTTCTGCAGAAAGTCGGGTCAGTTCCCTGCTGCTTTCAGGTACCAGCCTTTGGCATCACTGGCCAAGGTCCCTGGGCATCCCCAGCATTCATCTCCACACAACTCTCTGTTCTCCAGGATCTTCCCTCACTTTCAAGATCTTTCCTGCAGCCAGGATCTTCACTTTCTGCTTTTCAGGCCCCCTTCTCTTTTCTAAGACCACTTCTTTTTGGCACCAGCTCTTCTTTCTTGGCCCCCAAGCCTCCCATTTTCCCAGTCTAAATAGCTTATGTGCAGAAGCACATTGCATGATTAGCCTTCTAATTGGTGGTTCTGCCTCATGTTTTCTTATTAGGTGTAGGATTCTGGATGTGTCTCTTTGTTCAGTCTGCGTATCAACAAAATTTACAACCATCCCACACCACCTGCAGCTACCAAGTAGCAGCCTTCTGCTGGAGAGTCGAAGAGTTGAAAAGTTCAGTTTCAGACCCTCACCCAAGCAAACACACAGCCAAGTAGCTGCTACCTGTTAGCATTCAAAATTCAAGCTGCTTCTCCACCTACAAGTGACTATTTAGAAAGTCCATTTCCTACTCCTGCCTTAAACCACCTTGAACATGGCTATTGCCTATCCCTGGTGAGGGCTCTAATCTCTGGGCTCTACCTGGGTGATGGGAAAGCTGAAAATATTGTTGAGCATCTCAGTGTTGTTGGATACAAAATGAGAACAAATGCACAAAACCTTGAATCCCACTGCAAAATATAATTTTCTTTTTTTTTTTTTTTAATTTAATCTGTGCAGAGAACTCTGAAAGATGACCTGCTTTTCTGGAACAAATTGTGAAAGATGAAAGCACTTAATATTGCAGCAAAAGACAGAAAGTAAGCATCCATCAGCTTGGATGACCTGTAAGGCATGCCAGTGTTTCCTTCTCTACTGCCGGTAGGTATACTTAGAGGAAAGTGCAGAGAGCAGTAAGTGTGGATTGATGGTTAGCCAAAGCAAGCTGCATAAAGTTTGAGGACACTGAAGGGGTATGGCAATTTGCTATAGTCTGACTGAGATGGACTGCCTGGATACCTTATGGGCACAAGAAGAAATTGCAAAATGGTCCTATGGGTTAGACTGCTATCAGCTTTTGACTGACAGCAAGCCACTCACATGACTGAAAAATAGCAAGAATAGATTCCACTGAGAAGTCAGATTATTATTATGCAATTTGTAGGCAATGCATGACCATGGAAGGGCCTTGGCTCAGTAATTGGTTCCACCTTGTCTAGGCACAATCTGAATAGTATTATTATTTCAGATTAGCTTTACAGAAATGTCCAGAAACCCTGACTGGGAAGTCATAAATAGGTAGTCTCTGTCCCAGAGAGCTTGCAATACAAAAGGAAACAGAGGCAACTGTTGAGTGCTATGAGAGAGTAGAGAAGAAACGTGGGAGATAATGAAGATGAGGTCATGCAGTGATATTAGAGAACTGTGGCTCTCTATTGGTTTCAGATGCACATATGTATTTCTGAAATAACTCTGCTGGAGTCTTTGCAACTACAGTAAAGTGAAACTGATGTGAGGTCAAAATCAGAATCCTATTGTTTTAGGTATGACGTATAGATCAGTGAGCCAGTCCTCTTAACTGTGCAGAGGACATGCATTTGTAATGTGACAGAGGATTTTGCAAATTCTGAGAGACATTTCCAAATCTCAGTGATGTGCTGCTTAGCCCCTTGGGTCACTGACAGTTTAAGACTTCCTGGGCACTCACTGTTGACAAGCCACACTGAAATTTATCTTTTTTTTATGTATTTAAAGCTTTTATATTAATGAAGAAGAAAAGATAATTTTTGCACAAGTTTTTTTATTCATCTGGTAGGAAAAACAGATAAATGTAGCCCTGCTACAGTGTTAGCTAGACTGTCTGAAAGTATGTTCCTCAACTAATGTGCTCATACACAGTACAGAACTGTTTTCACATCTCATTTCCTTAGCAGATGAGATGGAAAATTAATTTAGCAACAAAATCAAATAAAAATATAGATTTATTTTTTCTGTATTAAAAAAAAAAAGTCAAAAAAAGTAATGACATTGCCAGTAAAATAAAGGTTTCGCAGCCTAGGCCATAACCCCAATCAACATCCCTGGCCCAGGTAGCGTAAGACAAGGCAAAGGTAATTTAACATTCCTCTTACACTATATTATTAAATCCTTTTAAGACTATAATTAGAATATAGCTAGTAACAGGTCTGTTTCTTATGTGTCATAAAGAAAAAGTCTATAAGTAATATTATTGCTCTAAGTGATTTACTTTCAATTTGATTTCTTTTGTACTAGGAAATATGACATGAAGTCATACATGTAGATGAGCAGGGGCATCATGTTTGGAAAAACATTTAAAAACTGTTATGAACAAAACTGGGGTTTAATACAAGTAAAAGAACAACTCTGCACAGCCTAAGATTCTGCTAAGGCACATTTTTTTGTGTTTTTGTTTTAAAAAACATATTTTGGTCTGGATCATAGATTTCTAAACAGTAACATATGTGCCATAGGTGGCTTTTAAGACCCCTCCAAATGATCAGACACACAGGTGAGAGCTCCCTCCATGAGCAGCGTTACCTGCTGCTGCCACTGCTCATGTTCATGGGCCTGTAGGGCTTTATCTCCACTAGATCCTTTTTTTGTCAGGGTTTCCTGTGTCAGATGATAAGAGTCCAATCTTGGTTTTAAAGGGTATTAGAAACTGCCTTAACGTAAAGTGTACTTGAACTGTAGTCAAATGTATTTTTCTTACAGGGTTTATCTTCTCCAAGGAGTGATTTATGAAAAAGTGTGACCTTACTTCTCCTTTCAGACCATCAGCCCCTGCTCTTCTCCTAAACTTCTTGCTTCAGAAATTTAGAAGGTCTCTTGTCTGCTTCCCTCTTCCAACCTCTGTGCATATGAAAAGGTCCCCGCCCTGTCTCTGTGCAATGGCACCAGCTCCTGAACTTGAAAAAAAACATTTCTTGTACAGGCAGATGTCACACTTTAAAGTCCATACTGAGATGTTAATTAAACTGGAGAACAAGTAACTTAAAAATAGATCCTTTATATACAAGCCTTGAATTATCCATACAAGTTTATCAGCAGAGGAAGCTTTGGAAGAGTTCATGAAAAATTGACAAAAACTAGAAAACATAAGAAATAACAGTGCTGATTAGATTTTGTAATTAAATATCACATTATGAAATAAAATCAATCATTGCTCATCTGAACTTCAAGTATCCAAAATACCTCACTGTGAAATGAAACTTCTATCACCTTGTCATAAAGAGAGAATGTTTCTCTTCAGCATGGGAACCTGAAGCAGGCCACTGACTTCCTAAAAGAGAAATCTAACAAATCAGGCAGGTACTTGGATCTTTCTAGAACTGAATTCCTCATTTTCTGGATCCAGCCCATTGCACGTCCTGGAGCTGGTGCAACCCAATGCAGCTTGTGCATAGCTGGTCTCAGAAACTGAAAGGCAGGCTGTGCTCCACTCTTGGCCCAAGAGCTCACTCTAAAAATAAGCCTAAAGAAAATGGAAAACGCAAAGCTGAAAACAGCTGGAAGTAAGAAGACGAAGCTATTAAAATCAATGCATCTGGATGCAGTCTGTGACTCATGAAATCCCTAGGTTTTTGATTGTTGGAAGCCAGCAGGATACACCAAGGGAAATATCACTCTGTGCCTTTCCTGCTTTTTAAATGCTTTCCCTAAATCTTTTCTATTTGTCTTTGCACAGACTAACTATTGGGCTGGCTGAATCCAACAGCTACACTTATCATGTTTAAAAACAACAACAGAAAACCAGGCCAGGCCAGTTCTTTACGGCCAGCTGGCATGATATGACCTATGTCCATAGTATTAACTCTCTTACCCACCTAAAGAGGATGGCCTTATTCAGACAACCTGCTGGAAATGATTCCTGGCCCATACAAAGTGCTGATGCATGCCCAGGCTTGCTTTGAGAGGTTTCTAGTTGACAAAGGGACCTTGCTAACTGTATAATTGTTAGCATGACAATCCTCAGGCAGGGGCCTGCATGCTGTTTATTGTGCTGCTATAGAGGTAGCCAATGTGCCACTATAAATTAAAAAAAACAAAACAAAAACAACCAACCGACTCTTCTCCTCTTTTGGCTTTTTTTTTTTTACAGTTTGTTTTTTTGTGGACTAAGTGGTTCGGCAACATGGAAAGAGCAGTAAGAGAGAATTTCTCATGGTTCTTGAAGAAAAAAACCCTGCACCACACCTCAGAGAAAGGTTGTCTTCATAGTGTCTGTGATTATAAATTCTCCCGTTGTCCATATTTTTTTGACCTTGGACAACCCTTGGAAATAACTCAAAAGCATTCTTACCAGGGCATTAGAGGGGAGATACCCCAAGAGCCTTCAGCCTTTGCAGCTCAGTCTGGGATGTTTACTGCAGGAGTGGACTGTCTCTACCTGAGAACAATTCTGCTTTGAGCAGTCGGAATAGACAAAAACATGGCACAGAGCAAAGTGGGATATTCAGCCTCTCTATATCGTATCAATACATTACAGTACCTTCTCACACAGCAGTTTATGTGTCGGCATGTGCAGCGTAGTTGGCCTGACCTCACTGTCATTTTGAGCTTCCAATGTCATGTTTTCCTTCTGCTCTTTTTCTGCTAGATGTATGGTCCTTTTTATCTCCATTTCCTTGCAGTACTTTTGGATAAAATACTTCTATTACATTTGGTTTTGCAATAGAAGTTAATTAAATCCCCAAAGACACAGGGTAACAACTGTCCCTGGTGACTTAAAGCTAGTAGGAAAATATTGCCTGTTTTGCTCTGAATTAAAAAAAAGAATTTATTGTACAGAAGGATTAACATGATCGGGTGTCTTGTAACCTTTCCAAGAGAGATGGAAATCTCCATATATTAGATGGAACTTTCCGAGAAATGCAATTTCTTTTGCTAACTGATCTATTTCAGTAAAGATCAAGGAATGATTCAAAAGTCATTCACACCAGGTGCAGCCTTAAAAATAATTCAGATTGGTATATGAAAACATCAGTATACTCAATCCTGTTGACCTTTAAAATGGCTATAGACATTCATTTTGAGTACTTGTAAAGGTGAAGTCTAAATAAACATATAAATTGGTGCCACACATGTATTCCATCATACAGGAGTTGTGATTCTCACATAAACCCTGGCTCATTATTTTTTCATGTTTTCAACTCATTGACTTATTAATTATTTAGTCTTCAGCTTTTGCAAATGTCTGATTATGTAGTGAAAAATAATGTAGGGAATCTGGACTGAATCATTCTTTAGAGGAGGAAAGGTGTTAATTTAATCTTCCCTTGCATGATCATACAATTAAATGAGGCAAAGGTGAACCATAACTAGTCAATCAGAAGAAATCTCTGAAGATACTTTACAATCTGGTGAAACTTTGAGAATGGATGGTTCTCAAAATTAAAATCTGTTGATTTAAACTGCAGAATAGCAACTAAGAGGTTTTTCAGCTTAGGCTGAAAATCTGTTTTTCTTTTTCATTTAATATACAGGAGCCTGAAAAGCATCAATTAATTACAACTTTCATGTGTGTATGTTTAATAATGAATATGTAAAAGCTCCTTGTGTTTATCCTACGTTTCCATATGACATCATCTCTCGTCACATAAATTGCATTCACCACTTGTGTCATTCCTTGTTGGGCTGACCATAAGCTATATAACAGGTTTGAAGTTTATTTTTTAAATCCCAGTGTTAGATTTTTCCACTTTTTTTTGATTGCTAGTTAAATTTTCACTTCCTATATTTCACTTAATTTTCATTAATGCAACTCAAGAAATCTTTTCTCTAAGAAGAATAAAGACCACTTTTACATGCCACAGAGATACACACTTTGTTAGTGTTATGGGTTTGTGTGGCGCGGTTTTCTTTGGTAGTGGGGGAGGGGGCTGCAGAGGTGGCTCCTGTAAGAAGCTGCTAGAAGCTCCCCTGGCTACAAAGAGTAGGACCCGCCTCTGGCCCAGACAGGGAGTGACGGTGAGAGTGCCTCTGGGAGAACATATTTAAGAAGGGGAAGTGGCAGTGTAGGGGTTGGGGAAACGTGAGAGGAACCCCTCTGCTGATACTGGAGTCAGTGAAGAAGGAGGGGCAGGAGGGGCGCCTGAGGAGGCTGATGGCCCTGCAGCCCGTGGTGAGACGGCAGGCTGTCCCCCTGCAGCCCATGGAGGTCCATGGTGGAGCGGAGGCCCCCGAAGATGGCGGTAACTCCATGGTAAAAACCGCGCTGGAGCAGTGTGAGACTGGAGAGCAGCCCGCAGAAAGGACATGCANGGAAAGGAACCACGTTGGAGAAGTTCGTGAAGGACTGTCTCCTGTGGGAGGGACCCCACGGTGGAGCAGGGGACGAGTGAGGAATCTTCCTCCTGAGGAAAGGAGCGCCAGAGACAACGTGTGGCGAGCTGACCCCAACCTCCATTCCCTGTTCCCCTGTGCCGCCGGGGGAGGAGGTAGAAAGCACCGGGAATGGAGCTGAGCCGGGAACGCGGGAGGGGTGGGGGGAGATGTTCTGATGTTTGGTTTCCCTTCCTAATATCCTTGGGTTTTTTTATTTGATTTGTAGTAAATTAAATTGGTTTTGTTTCTTCCCCAAGTTGAGCCTGTCTTTTGCCCGTGACCATAAGTGGGGAGTGATCCCTCCCAGTCCTTGTCTCAACCCACAAGCCTGCCTTTGTATTTCCTCCTCATCCCAACGTGGCCAGGCGCGGGGGTGGGGGGTGAGTGAGCGGCTTCGTGGTGTTTTGTCACCGACTGAGCTGAAACGGAAACCACGACAGTTAGACATTAGGTTGTCTGGCAGCAAAAGGGAAATATGTTGTATTTTGGCAAAGAGGTATCAAGTTCGCAAAGTGAAAATTACCTTAAAGATTAGGACAGCACTGTGTAACCATGACGCCCAGCATTTTGGGTGGAGCGCTGTGATTTCCCTTGTTCTGGATGCCAGTAATTTCCCACTTCTTTGCACTTGTAGAGTACATCTTTCCCTATGTTAAACAGTATTAAAGGGAAATTCTGTCAAAGCTTGTATATTCATCACTTGCCTCTTCTGAGGTGACAGTATGTGTGCTTCAGGTGCACAAATCCAAGTTTTGGATAATCTTCAGAGGGTATTTAAAGGATGGATAGACTGTCTTTCATAAATACATAGTTCATGTCACCACATAACAGTTTAAAATACTGATCTATTTTATTTTTTCCTGGTGAGACAATTATTTTTCTATAACTCTTTGTTTCTATAGCCTTTGAGTGCCATGTCTATTTATTCACAGTTCTCTATCCCCATAAATTAGATTTTCTATTTTCTGTTTTGGTTGTTTTTTTCCTCACAGCTAGTTTAATTTTAGTTTAGTTTTTCCTCGCAGCTAATTTAACTGTTGTGATATTCCATATAACTGTTAATGTTTGGAATGCTGAGCTGGGGGGTCACTGATGTGTACATCCAGACAACTGAAGAGTGTTATCTCACCTCTTTGTACTGTGTAATTCATAGTAATGTGTTTTTCAGGAATTTAGAGAATTTTTAAGACCTGCATCAGCATTTCAAGCTTCTTTCTCCTGAGTTACCTGTAAATGTAAGTATCTATGCCTGGGATACACATGAGAGAGTTTTATGGGATTTTTAAAATAAATGTATACTGCTTTAAAGGTAGATAAATGGACTTTAGGACCTAGAAATTCTAGGTGACAGTCATCCCACCTACCATAGCTATCTGGAATTTAGATATCTAAACTAATAATCTTGTTTCTCTCCATAGTGAATAAAAAGTAATAGAATTATCTGAAAAAACAATTCAAGCCAACTATTTCAGATACTTTTTGGGTGGAATAAATTGCCCTTTGGAAGTGCACTATGTTCCACGTAACCATGGACTTTACTTGCAATTTTTTTGACTAGCCATTATTATCTTTTGTTTGGTAAGTGGCACAGCCTGCATATTACTATTTCTTTTCTTCACTGCACTGTTTTGTATCACGTATTGTTCCTCAGTGTATCAAGCATTTCTTAGAATTTTTGATAGAAAACTTAGGAAAGAAATTGTGTCTGAAAAGGTTTCATTTTGACAGTAATTACACTGTTCAATCAAGCAAGTTTTTTAGTACCTGATTTGTTAATGGAGATGTTAAATTCCAGTCATTTTTTGTAAATTATTTGAAGTGATCACCCTGAAATACTTTAATGAATGCAGAGTAAATATATAATAGTTGTACAATTTTTTTCTAGATAAGTTTTTTGATGTCATTTGTTGTTCAGTAAAATTCTCCTGAACCTTTGGTCTTCCACACAGCGTTGACTTTCTTTTAAAATTTCAAGAAAGGTCCTGGCACGTTAAAAGCAAATAAAAGTATGGCACCTATCTATGTGTGCCTCCTCCCTTCCCCCATAATGACAGCACCACTTTTTCTTTTATGTGTGCAATTAGCAAATAATTATGGTACTATAGAAAATAACGCTAGTGTTAACAGTCCTAAGGATTTTTAGAAGCAAAAAATATCCCCAGTTGTAACTGAACTGCAGAAACTGTACACATCTGATGCAAATGGAGTTCAGAAGCCATCTCAGTCTCCACGCATCTCAGAAAGATGGATTATTTCAGGGCACCCTGCTCAGTGGTATATTGAATGAAGCACTGACTGTAAGGAAAAGCCTTGTAGGATCATGCAATAAAAATGTAGGTGGGTGGCTCTTGCCTTAGGGATAAAGAGGTCTGTTCCTACCAGAATTGTAAAGGTTTTTAGTAAGACCTGTCTGAGTCTTTTCCCTCCTGTGCTACATACATGGATATAGAGTGGATGCTGGCAGGGAGCTCAGCACAGCAGGGTACGTTGCCCCTGGGTAATAACCCTCTGTGGGGATTTACTTGGCTGCACCCAAAACTGTGGAGAGGGGCGTGCAGCAGCATGGGCTGAGCATGAAAAGCAGCCCATAAGGCAGAATTGGAGGGTCCCAACACCCTGACTGTCCTATAATTTCACTCACAAAGTGAGTAGTAAGAATTAATTGTTTAACTGAAATACTTTGATCTTTTTTTCTGGGGTGAAGCGGAATGAAGCACTGAAGATTCTCAACAGCTGAGAAGCGTCAGAGCTGCCACATGTGTGTGTGCATCAGCAATGACATTGTAAGAGCAAGCCTAGAATTTTGTAATTTTTCAATACTTGATTTTGCAACCTTAACATTTTAAATACCTTTTGGTGTCTGTGGACATTTCCTATATATCTTTAGACCAAGTAACTAAAGCTTATATATTCCCAACTGAAGAAAAAAGTGAATGTGTGGAGTAAGTTGTGCTTGACTGTTCTCTTTTGTTCTGATCTTGTAGAATAACTAAAGAGGCTTCTGTCTTCTTCTCTGCAAACTGATGAAATCATGTGCTATTTTATTCTAACTTTTTAAATGACAATACTTTATTGATTCAATGATTTATTGAATTTCCAAACATAATCTTTCTCATATTTTCTCTTTTTTTTCTGGTGCTTCTGAAAATCTTTACTGATATATCCAGGTGGGTTTACTCAAGCATTATTTGGTGTTCAGATACAGCAGTTTTCTATAAATAATTCAGTATTACCTAGATCGTGTAACAGGATTGTATTCATCCTTGACATTTTCTATGGATGGATATGTATTTTTTGATCCAAATTAACATCTAAACTTCACACCTTCAGGAAACAGAAAATCAGAGAGAATGTTATCTGATAGAAATTTGACATAGTCTTGGAGAATCAAGTTCAGCAAACTAGGTATCAGGCAAACCAAACAAAATAAAGTGACTGAGAAGTGGAGCATACTAAGAGTAATGACAATGTTTTCTATGGGAAAGGAAATAGACAATCAGTAATATTACAATATAATATAGTATAATATAGTATAATAGAATAGAATAGAATAGAATAGAATCAGAAAATCTAAGGAAATAGAAGACCGGTAAGGGGGATTATAATATTTTTAGTTTAGGAGAGGAAGAAGAGAAGGAATTAAACCTCAAACCATGTTCAAGGTGAACTGAGAGGAGGAAAGGTATCCTAATTATTTGAATATTACTGGAAAACAGAAGGGTTGTATTTTGAATCTGGAGTGTGAGAGGACAGTCACCTGAGTTGCTCATTTAGGATCAGGGAGAGCTGCAGCCATTGCCTTGCTCTGTTTTGTACTGTGCGTGATGTTGGGCTTGTGCCTGTTTCTTTGTGCTTATTCTAAACAGAATAATAGCGCTTGCTAAACTCTTCAGAGTAAAACTTGTGGGCTGTTCATCTTCCAGGATAGTTGGGATTTGCTGCATGTTGGAGATAATGATGATTCCAGTATTTTAACTGTTTTCTCTGTCGAAATGTCCTAACTAAAGGAAGATATTTCATCAGCCTTGATGGCTCTGAAAGGCAGTGCCTGATCTTTCCTGAACTATGTTTGGGATTGTGTATCATAATAGAAAATGCAATTACATTCACTCTAACATAACAATGATATAGGTGTTCCCAAAAGCATAGCAAGAAACTGGTTTTTGTTTTTGTTTTGTTGGTTTTTTTTTTGTGTGTGTGTGTGTGATGATATAAAAACGTTGGATAGCTTTCTAATAGATGACTAAAGCAAGTAGATTTTGTAACTGTATATAAAAATGGGTCAGAAAGCTAGCAAAGACCATGTAATGATTCTGAAGAAATGATTAAATAGGTAAAATGGACTAGTAATAATGGTACTAATTTCCAATGGCCAGAAACAGTACACTTGACAAATGCTTCCGTAATGTAAATATTGGAGCTCTGCATGTTGTTTACTGCAGGAAGTTACCTGAGGATGTTGCCTTAGATAACAACCCTTAGTTTCGGATCTTTAATTGCTTGGAATAAACTCACATTTAAAGACTTGATCCCACTCCAGTTGAAGTCAAAGTTGAAAGAACAACATAGCTGGAAATAAACCTTTCTCTTAATAGTTCTTAATAGGATACCCAAATGTGCTTCAAAGATGCTCAAAAGGGCAACAAAAAACCATGACGGTGGTGTTCTGAAACTCCGTGCTACAAATTCCATATTGTGCTAAAAGCTCCAGTAGCCTGGTTTCTGAAATGTCTGTTACAGTCTAGATTTGATTTGCTAGATCAAATTACTAGATTCAGAAAAAGCACTGGATAGGGGAAAATGCAGAGAAAAAAATAACAGCAATAATATTAAAGCCTCCTAGGGCTTTATATTTAGATCATAGGGTTTGGGTATAAAATTACAAATGAAGCAATATTTGAAGAAGAAAAGTATTAAGAATATGCTGGGAGGAAATATTAAGTGAATTAATGAAAGGACCTTTTGACTGATTAACTATTACTCAGAAGAAACAACTTTCAAATGCCAAATGAAGGTAATGTGATTAATAAAAAAAAGAAAATGATCACACTTCTTATCATCCTAAAGGCAATGTAAATGTAAAGGTACACTTGGTGTTGTGATGTTGTTATAAACTGTTTATCTTGGCTTGCAGCAAGAAGCCAGGCACAGAAGGATTTTATGCAAAAACTCTGCAGTGAAATGGAAAAAGGAGAACAGTAGCTTTGGGGTTAATACAATGTTCCTTTTATTAATCAAGATCTTTGTTCAATGTTTGAAGAACACATATATTTCAGTTACTGTCTCCCAATGCCATGTGGCAGATGGTAAATCTAGAGGTGTAAATGAGGAAGAGCGCATGCCAATTGCCTCTTCTGATACACAGATCTGGTCACAACATTGTAGTGTGAACTCTCTCAAAGTCAAAACCATCCATCATGAAAGTAAAGAAAAAAATCATAAATTAGGCAAGGGAAATGTGGCCAGCATGAGCAGGGAAGTGATCATCCCCCTGTACTCAGCACTGGTGAGGCTGCACCTTGAGTAGTGTTCAGTTTTGGGCCCCTGTACTGGGTCTGGCTGAGATGGAGTTAATTCTCCCCATAGTAGGCCTTGTAGTGCTGTGCTCTGCATTGGTAGCTAGAAAGGTGTTGATAACACACCAGTGTTTTGGCTACTGCTGAGCAGTGCTGGTACAGCATCAAGGCTGTCTCTCCAACATTTTCTCCCCCCTCAACGGCAGGCTGGGGCTGGGCAAGATCTTGGGAGGGGACATAGCCAGGGCAGCTGACCCGAACTAACCAAGCAGATATTCCGTACCATATGACATCAGCTCAGCTATAAAAGCTATGTAAAAGGAGATGGAAGGGGNCCCACTAGCCTTTTGTTATATTTTCTCTTCCTGGTCTTGCTGAGGAGGGGGAGTGATAGACTGGCTTTAGTGGGCACCTGGCACCCAGCCAGGGTCAACCTACCACAGCCCCTCACTACAGGAAAGACATTGAGGCACTGGAGCGTGTCCAGAGAAGGGCAACGAAGCTGGTGAGGGGCCTGGAGCACAAGTCTTATGAGGAGCGGCTGAAGGAACTGGGGTTGTTCAGTCTGGAAAAAAGAGGCTGAGGGGAGACCTTATCGCTCTCTACAACTACCTGAAGGGAGCTTGTAGTGAGGTGGGGGTCAGTCTCTTCTCCTAAGTAACAAGTGATAGGACAAGAGGAAATGGCCTTGAGTTGCAGCATGGGAGGTTTAGATTGCATGTGAGGAAAAATTTCTTCACCAAAAGGGTTGTCAGGTGTTGGAACAGGCTGCCCAGGGAAGTGGTTGAGTCACCATCCCTGGAGGTATTCAAAAAACATGTAGACAGAGCACTTCAGGACATGGTTTAGTGGGCATGGTTGATGGTTGGACTCGATGATCTTAAAGGTCTTTTCCAACCTAAATGATTTTATGATTCTATGATTCTAAATGCAATAGAAACGCCTGACAGAAAATGGCATTTAGTTGTGTGTGTGCAGTTCTTTCATTGAAAAGGCATTGTTTTCCTCCCTGCTTCAGGGAAGACAGTGTGACGACTGCCATTTTGAGATTCAGATGCAAAGTCCTACAGGCTGAGTGAAAGGTGTCTCAGTAGTTTCATTCTATTCTTTCACTGTCTCTTTCCTGAATAAAAACACTGCTTTTAGGCTTGTGCAAGTTTAGTTGTTCTAAGCACGTGAATAAAATTTTATCTTATTTCAGAAGGGATTTAATTTCAGCAAAGATTGAATTTCTCAGTAAAGATGTGGAATAGGCAGAAGAGCAGGTACCAAATACTCTATTATGACAAAAAATTATCAGAGAGCCTGAGTTCTTGCTCTAATATATTTTGAATGTGTGGGCTGGTGAGTGGGCTGGTGGATGAGATTTAGCTTTCCTATTCTTAATTAAATTATTGCATATTTTAAGGCTGAGGCAAATTTCTTTAATATGTTTTGAGCTATTTCCTCTCTGCTGTCTTGATGGTCTTGAAACTTACCTAAAATTGTCATAGAGTTAAGGATCTCTGCTTTGTTCTGAACACACAGATGACAACAATCAGTATAGCTGAGAGAAAAACGTCAACAAATAATTTATTTCTTCACTAATGTAGGGTTTTTTTAGTGTAATTTCCAGATCACTATCTCAAGTCATGCCAGACTGTCAGATTTTATTTATTTTTTTAAAAAAAGCTGTAGCAAACTCTCACTGCACCAAGTACTTTAAATGTACAAAATGAAATGGCCTTTGGTCTCTCAGTCATTCTCTGTTGGACCTATGTTTTATCCATATTTTTGAAATGTACAGAGGTTGGTAATTAAGACCACTACTAGTTTGTTGGGTTCATGAGCTATAGGGATGAGTGAAAATAGGCCCAGTTTCCTCATTAACAGTACTTGCTTCTCTCACTGCTTGTGAGCCACAGTGGAAACCAACCTCTGAAAAAGGTCCCTGTCATTCACCATATCCACACCACTTCTGCATTTGGGTACCAACCATGGAATTAGTCTTGTGCAGTCTCCTGAGGTCACAGGTTCCTCTTCCTTTGTCTCTTTGCAGCAAGTAAGTAAATCAAAAGACTTGTGAAAGTGATTTGGCTCTGGCAATGCCATTTTCAAAACGGCAACACCATTGCATTTTTTCAAATGGCTGTCAGACCATGTTGTATTACAGTTCCTAGCCTGTGTGTATGTACTCTCCAGATGACTCACAAACGCACATGAGTTTGCAGCTCTTACATACATCAGATTTATTGTAAATGTACAGGCCATTGGTGCAGCACCTGTTCGGGATGTCCAACACATCCAGGAAACAGCAAACCTATTTTGCCCACTTTACATCTGCCCTAAGTCTGCTGCATCCAGACCACCAGCATGGCAATGAGGAGATATGTCATGCATGTAGCATACTGGTTTCTTCATCCATGATCATGCTTGGGCACCACTAATTACAGTGCAGAGTTTTCAGATTCCACCTGGAAAGATTTCTCATCAGGAAAAAAAGACAAGTCCAGAAAACCCAACTTGTCTGGCAGCCTCAGCTATATCAGGAATTGCCATTTTCTACATTGAAAATTGGGACAGCATGCACCGTGCAGTTTCCAGTGTGGGTCAGTGCTTAATGGGCATGAATAAACCTTACTGATGTCTGTGTGTGAGTCCAGGAAAGCTTGAATTATTTAGCATTTTCCAGTGTAATTAGTGTCATAAACATGAGTTAAACAGTGGCACACTGTGAGGGACAATCCCCAGCCACCAACTGATGTCATAGTGAATTAGTAGTATTGACTCACAAGCTCAGTAATGGACATGTGGGTGGCTAGTTAGAGAAGATTCATGAATTACCATATATGGATCCTGTAGAATGCAGTACAACTCTCTGGGGTGTAAAATTGTGCAATCGCACCTTGCTGGGGAATATTTTCCATATCTCTGCTATGTGATAAGAATTAGTTGACCCAAATTAGAAACTCTGTCCTGTTGTTTTTGGTATTCCTGGTACTTGACATTATGAACACTACAAATACTGTGAAATCAGAACTTCCATGGCTGTTAATACCTTGATATTATGTTGTCTACATCACAGCACACTTTTCGTATCTAAAAACAATGCCCCATATTCATAATATTACCTTAAGGTATGTCCCAAGCCCAAAACACTCATCTGTGTCAGAAGAAGTAATCTTTATCTCAAAGTGGTCATTATTTCACAATCAGTTACTGCAACCCTAAGAATACAGTAGGCTGCCGGGCCCTAACACATTGCTACTGTTTGAATGTCTGCACTTTCATGCTCCGTTAAAGCAAGCTGGAACCGATCTAGATAGTTTTCAGTAAGCGTGTCCTGAAAGGTCTCTAGGAAGCTGGGACAGTCATGGAAGCTTAACTTGTAAGTAGTGTTCCTGAGGGCCAAGACAGAGTAGAATAACCAGGGTCAAATAGCCTAAAGTGGCTCTGAAAGGGAAGAGGGAGTTCTGCAGAAGGCATTGGTGAGAATAGTTTGTGACTGATCATTGAATTCTCAGGCTTTCTTGACTTCTGCTTTCTCTCATGTATTTGTGGTTGCTTGTGAATATTTTACATGGTTTAATTTTGACACATTTGGATCTTAATGAGACATAGCATAGAGAGCAGGCCCAGCACCCTCTGATGTATCCCATTCATTCCCATTTGTGTATGTCCAGTTCTCTTAAGTAGTCCCTAACTTCATCTTCACCTACCATGAACTTCACTCACTCCTAAGCTCTGTGGCTAAGCACAATGACATAGGAGGCCTGAGAGCAGACCTTGCTAGTAAAGGCCAAGGCAAGGAATGTTTTGAGGCTTTGCTATGTCCTTTGTCGCTAAATTGCCCTCCCCAATTAGCAGCAGGCCAACATTTTCCCTGATCTTTTTGCTGCCCATGTAGCTGCCGAAGCCCTTGCTGCCCAGCACATCCCACACCGCTGTCACTGTTCAGCCAGTATTTGTCCTTGCTTATTCCATCCCTGTGCACCTCAGCAGTGGTTCTGCACTGCTGTGTGCAGCCCCTGCCTGTTCCCCTTCTGTGTGTCTCCCTTGGTGTGGTGGGCTCAGCCAGGTGCTCCCATTCAGCCACGCTGGTCTGCTGCCACACACTGCTTGTCACAGATGCTGGGACTGACTGTTCTTGCACCTGAAGACTGCACAGGTGTCCTAGGCACCTCTGCTCTTTGGGGTGGTTTCCCATGTGATCCTGCTTATCAGGTCCCAGAACCAACTGAGTTTGTTCCCGTGAGGTCAAGGGCTATTATTCTTTAATTTGCCTTCCTCACTTCCTTCAGGATCTTAATTGGCAGATCAGATCTGCCAATCTCATAGACAGTCTGGGCAATGCTGCTATCAACCACCACATCCCCAGACAGTTCTTCCTTACTTGTGAACAGAAGATCTGGATGAGCATATCCCTCAGCCTGTCCAGCTTCTCTGCCAAAATACTGTCCCAAACATACTCCAGAAATTGGATTACTTGTACCCTGACATGTCACCCTTCTAGATGGTTAAAGTCTCCCATGAAAGTCAGGGCCTGAGATTGTAAAGTTTTTCCCAATTGGTTTGAGAAGGCTTTGCCTATCTCCATTTCTTGATGGGGCAGTCTGTCAAGGTGTCCACTGGTATGTCTGCCCTCAGCACAGCAACCAGAGCCTTGCTTCACTCTGCTGCTGGGGCAGCTCTGGGCACTCGCTGCAGCTGTGTCCTCCCTCGGGAGCTCTACTGGGGCCACGGTCTCCAAGGGGAGAGAGGCAGCTGCTCCCACTGGTGCCATGTCCTGAGACACGAGTCTGTGGCAATGAGGCAGGTCTGAGGTCCAGCTGGGAAGTCAAAATCAGCCATGCAAGGTCAGGACCGGAAGGAAACAGGGCCAGATGCCAGCATAGCTACAATACAACTGCCGCAAAGGCCTGAGACAAAGGCAGCTCCTGAGACAAAGTGCACAAGGCTTCTTAGAGCTTTTTCTACCAGCTTAGTTGTTTATACAGCAGTCTGATCTGAGGTTACACAGCTGTGTGACATCAGAGCTGACCTTGGAAGCTGGAGGCAGCGAGGAAGAGGCTGCAGAGCCCATTGGTACACACCAGGCTCATGCAGAGGCAGGGAATCTCTATGAGATCTCCTGCTCAGCAAGCAACTTCTTGCAGTATCTTCTGGTTTCTTGTCGCAGTTCACTGACTTTGGGAGCATCAGGCCTGCAGCACACTCTTTACTCTTGCTCTGTGCTCCAAACAGCATGCATTTTTAAACCTTGAATATCTGAAATTGAATGTCTAATGCTATGGGTTTTAACCCAATGTTTGTGGGCAACACTTTGTCTGGGAGATCCTTGAACATTGCTTATAGACACAGGAAATTGATGCTGTCATGGTCAAGGTTAACAGGAAAAAAACATGTTGTTGCCTGTGGTATTTTATGAATATTCACACCTGTGGGCCAATGGTTAAATGTTATTTAAGATTTATACAAAATCACCTTATTTTCATAGAACTAAAGTCAGTGTGGAGTATCTGTGGAGTTATAATTTTTAAAAAAGTGTATTGTAACTCCAGATTTTTGTCATCTAGATTTTAAGTGTTTTCCTACTTTGTATTTAGGGAAAAGGTTTAATAAGACAAAATAAAGCAATAAGAAAGCATTCAGCTAGGTGTCTTTTTCAGGCTTTCATCTTCTTGTTGATGGTGATAAAACAAATTGGAGAAAGCATCTTTAAATTGTATCAGTGTGATAAATTGCCAGAAAAGGAATACCCTGGCCAGGGTTCTATAATTTACTGTGCAATACAATGGATTTAATCCTCGTCCATGAAAATGTGTGAATTATGTAAAGCTATGTGGTCATCTGCAGATTCAGAATCAAGAAGAAAATGTTGCTGACAGTGCAGCTTTGTTTCACTCACTTTTGCTCTTTAGCCCTTTGTTGATGGCAAGTTCTGACTTCTCAAGCATAAAACCTGATTCCCAGCACTCTGATTATAAGAGGAAAAGATGACAATCTAGCCCCTGTAAAGCTAAGTCAGCACATTAAGTTAGATGAGGATGAGTATGCTCCCTGATTAAAACAAAAAGGAGTTAATGTATCTGATGTCAGGGGAAGTATACACTCTCCCATCAGTGAATACTTGTGTTATTATAGCACATACAGAAAAGGTGGGATTTTTTTAATGTGTGTTTTGTTGTTGTGGTTTTGTTTTGTTTTGTTCCCTCCCCCCCCCCCCCCAACTGCTGAGTTTCTCTGCTGTTTGACTTTCACATAGGGTGAGTTTTGCTGATGTCAGGGACCAATCAGATAACCACCAGGCAGCAGCATGAAGTTCAAATAGAAGACATTCAGTGTCAACATCCTAATGTTGACTCAAACAGGGGAGAGTGGGCATTAGGATTGGAAAGAAGGAAGGAGTGATAGGGCCTGATAACAGCCTTCTGCTGGGGCTGCAAACCAGCCAAATGGCAGCTTTTAATGGAAATCTAATGATGTTAACCTAAAAGGGAGGTTAGAAGAGTGCTTCGTCCTTAATGCAGTTGAGTCTCGGGAGTGAAGATGTTGAGATTTAGGAAAAACCTCTGGTTTAAAATAGATGTGAGGACAAATTGTGGTCACTGCATCAGCCCACAGCTTATTTTTAAAATTACTGATACCATAATATTACAGCAATAGTCCTCTAAATTTGTTAGTGTAGGGCAGGTATAGTGCAGTTCCTTCTCCCTAGAGAAACACACTCTCTATAACAGAAAGGAAACTAAATGGCAGAGAGCGAACAGGGGTGACAATGTAAGCAGGTGCTAGTGTCAGCAATGATATCTCACTGATAGCACCACAGATCTAAGTCAAATGTGTATGGAGAAACCCTACAGAAGAGGCCGGTAGGGTTGTCTAGTTCTTGGCAGATCCTGTCACTGGTCACTGTCTCCTCCTGCTTCTGTGACATGGGCAGCCTCCCTGCAGCACCCAACACAGCTGTATCAGTAAGGAGAATCTCACAAACAACCCTCTTCCCCTCAAGTTATACATAGTGGCAAATGTTAGAACATCATTTAAGCATAACTCTGCCAAACTACTTTGTAGTTAATACTCCAAAATGGCAAAAACAGAGCAAATCCTTTCAAAGAATGCCCCAATTTTATTAAAAAACATCAAAGTCTTTATTTGCTCTTGCCTCCTGAAAAGAACATGAGTGTTTCAATGATCAAACTTGAATAAATCCTGAAATGTGCTCACTGCACATTCCACTTCATGTACTTAGCCAAGAGCAGTAGAATGTTATAACTCATTCATCACCCATTATACAGTGAATTGCTTGTTACAGCAAACCATTATAGACTCCACAACATACGTTCGAGAGCACAGTACACAGGGCAGAGCGGGGACCTGAATCCCATTTATCTCGAGCTGTTTCTAGACTGCACTGCCAATGAAAAACAATCTTACAGCAGGTGCCAATGAAAGGTACAAGACCTTTGTAATGGTCAAGTTGTATTAAAGATCTTTGCAGAAATGAGAAGTCAGGCTGAGATCATCCTCAAGGAGACTTTGAAAGACCAAGTGCAGATAATGCCAGACAGTGGAGATGCTACGAGCACTGCATACGTGGCTTCAGTGAGGTGACACCATTTTTAGACTACAGCATAACTCATAGTTGACAATTTTATGCCTTTTTCCACAACTCCCGCCTCTCTATGAGGGGCCTTCTGCCACCTGCCACTGAGTCTGATGCTCCAGTTTAGAAATCCTGGTTTTGAATTGCTGACAAGTTAGCCAAAAATGTAGCCACCCCACCAGTCTCACAGAGACTAGTCTCACCCGCAGGCCAAGTTAGACTCTTGACTTCTTCCTTTCACTGCAAGCATGATCTAGTAAGACATCTCAATGAATCATCAACCCCACAACAAGCTGCTATCCATGTAAATTGTTTATAGCAATAAACAGAATTCAGCAGAGGAATCCATTTCTAATCCTCGCACCGACTGTGTACTTAGTCAGCATCTATTATGAAGGCTGGCTGGGCTTTTGGGAATAGGCCTGGTGAGGTTGATTGCTGTTGTATCCCTGGGTGACTTCAGATAAATCATACAGCTCCATCTGTGTCTCAGTGAAACAGCACTGCAGAAAGCTTATATTTCATGTATGAGCCTGAATACTTGTGATCATATGGGCCACAAGTAATGATATTTAAAGTCCCCAGAAGCAATAACTGAATGTTGCAGGGACAAACTGCTCTCAGCAGAATAACACTCAGCATGTCTACACCATCAGTTAAGCACATGCTCACAAGACAGTTTTCCTCACAACCGCACATTATAAATCCTCCAACTTGCACTTATGGCTCATCTGAGCACAAGCTTGGAGTGTGCTCCACACCAGGAACCCAGGGAAGATTAGCCCCTAATTATGGGTGTAAGCTTCCACTGGAGCGTCCTGGATAGACTGAGGTGGGGTGGAACAATCTGCTACGGCTCAGCTTTTCCAAGTCGAGCACGGATGCTTTCGTTCAAGGCTCTAGCTGGCAGAGTAGACTGAACATACCCATGTTCTCCTCTGTTAAGTGGAGACAGAGCCCAGAGTGTCCCGCAGCCTAAGCCTAGCTGCTGTAAACTTGGTGCTATAGAGAGAAAAATGGAAGCAGACATATGTAATTGGGGAAAAAAAAGAAATCACAACATTATCAATGTTATATAATTCAGTCTTGGGAGGAGGTGCAGTCATGCAGATCTTTGAGGCTACACTATGCACCTCACTCCAAAGTTTAGAGATTCTGGGACATATTTTAAATGTTGAGTATCTATGACTGCTTTTGTATGTATAATCTGAAACTGTTTAAATGGAACAAGACTCAAAAAATTAGTTCCTAGGCTGTAGCCTAGCATTTGTGAAGTACCCAGCAGAGAGACCGGTCAGGGATGACTGCCACCTCCTGCGTGTTCCCACTCCTGCTGTGAGCTAGACGGGGAAAGTAATCTGACTTGAAGAAAAAAAAAAAAAATTAAAAAAAAATCCATGGGATTACTTCCAGCTGGATCAGTTCCTTGGTCTAGTTCACAGCAAAGCCTCTCAGATAGCTGTGCCAATACAACTGAGGAGGTAATGTGCTGTGACAGGAGTCACTGGTGCTGAAGGCTTTATTTTACGATATTAGTCTCACGTCTGCCTACAATTTGAGCAAGGATGGACTCTAAAAACATCTGGTCTGTTAAACGACCAGTGAATGGATTCACACTTTAGAGCTAGCAGGGTCTCAAAAGGAAGGACTGGAAGGGAACGATTTGTTTGTTTAACTTGTAACTCTTGTTTGATTAGCAGTTATTAGGTCGATTATCTGTGAAGTTTTGGCCAACTGGTGATCGATTTTACATTTGTAACTGATTCCTATCAACACCTTGTCCTGTTTCCAGCTCCACTTAGCAGTAGTAAAGTACAATTTTACTGTTAGTATACTTAACTATTTAGTATGGTTAGTTGCAGTTGCATGGGATGTTCTTATTTAATTTCATAAAGGTTTATAATTGCATCCCATTTTGATTTGTCATATAGCTTGTGAGTTAGAATGGTAATTTGAACTTTTGTAAATTGAATGATGACAACTCAGGTGTTTAAATGTGAAGAAAAAAATAAAATTAAGCAATTCCAAACAAAACCAAAACAAAACAAAAGATGTATCTTTATGGTAAATGCTTACCTGCAGGCCTCATTACTGCTGAACCAAAGCCTTTGTGGTTTTCTTCTATCAGCTATCTTGTGAATGATACCTGAAAATAGTGCAATTTAGCTAAGAATAAACAGGCTAGAGCACTCACCCTCCCCACTGCAGTGCTGTAGCATGAGGAGCCCTGCTGATGAGCGACTGAGTGCTTTTTGTGCAAATGACGGATGCTGTGTTTTGCTCTCAGTCATTGGCTGGTAAAGCAGTGGCAAGTGGTTGCTCTTGCAGAAGCAGATGCCAAAAATCAGCCGGCAGACACCAACGCTCTAATGCGTGATGAACCTGTTCTGTCTGCCACTTGTGCTTTGTGTCTGAACCATCTCATGTGATGCTTTAATCCCTCCTTGCTCCTTTTTTTCAGACAGTGGAAGTGAGCCGTCTTTCTCCTTCCTTCTTTCCTGGTTTCTTTCTTTTTTGCCTCTTTCCTAAATCAGAGAGTTTCACCAGAGTTTTTTCAGGTACTTCACTGTGTGAAATGTTAACATTAGTTGATAGTGGAGACTTTTAGAAACAAGAAGCAAACCTAAAAGCTTTTATTTTCATTCAGGGCTCCAAAGAGAGTGAGCAAAGGATTTAAAGGGGCCTCAGAATAGACAGATTTCTAGGTCAGACTCTCAGGTACCTTGTACTATCTGTGTGCGTGTACAGCAGTGCAAAGGCCTTACAAGCACTTGGACTGTATTTTGCTTACATTGCAGAGCAATAGTTAATCATCTGTTGAATCAGAGAGCTGAGGCCTCAGGCAGAAATTTAGGGAGTTCTGTTATTTTTCTGCACCGGGTGGCCTGTGTGTTCCTAAACTTGGCAACCATTAAGGAACAGAGAAGGCTAATATTTGGTTGGCTCAGGAAAGTTTTTATTCACCTTGCACATCCACATTTTACACCTTGGAAATAAATTTTGCTATGGACTACTTGGAGAATGAGAACTGTCATGTAGGTATTATCTCATGTCTTCTGATTCAGACCTCTGCTGCAAGTGGAGGCAGTGGGGTATGCATAACACAGCAGTATGACATGATGAGTTGCAGTTTATTGTGTTGCCAGCGTCTTCTTTGGGCATACCATATGGTGAAGCTACCCTACAGCTTCCTAATTAATCTATCTCTTTTTTTTTATAACTCTCCGCTGAAAATGCCTACCTGAACAGGAAACTTTACTAAACAGAAGCCCAAGAGGGCAACAAGAGAAAATCAGGGGGGGGGATTTTGCAGCAAGGGACATGCTTATAGAACTGTGTGTGGTTTTGGTTTTTTCATTTGTAAAATCCCCAAATTTAGTTTTTCAAGTGAAAAATCAAGCTAAATGTTGCTGTGGATCCATAGCGGGAGGCAGGAGGGAAGGGAAAGTAAAAAGAGCACTGTGGAGATATAAGTATAATAAGAACTTGGCTGTACATTTTGAGCCCATGGCCTGAAGTGTTTACTGTAGTACAAATTCTTGAATTCAGCTTAATAAAGTTTGCGTAGGTAGTAAACACTTGTATTGATCTTTTTTACTTCTGCAGTGCTTTGCAGAACATCTAAAAGTACTTTCTGATGGTTTGGTTATTCAGCTTCATAATATTCCTGCAGCCATTACCTGGCCTTATATAAAGTTCTCTTTCAGTTATTGAGTTAGGAAACTCCACAATTATGCTTCTGTAAATTACTAAAACCGGTAAAGTGTATACCTTATAGTCTTCCCTTCAGCTCTTCCTTCCAACAGTTTCTTAATTTACTTTAATGATTCTCTGGTATGTAACGTTCAGACTATGTCTTATTTTTTTACTCCAGCAGGCTTCCTGCCTTTTTCTTAAAAGTCAAATGGATCCTGAACCACAAACACCGATGCAGTTCAAGCATTTTTGTAATGAATTTTTGAATTCTCACAATTTTAACATTTACATCTAATGCTGGTTTCTGATATTCTGGGTCATGTTGGTAACAGTTCAGGTAGGACTGGTATTCCCATCCAAGTCCATCTGTAGCCTCTGTTCTTTCAAACATGCTGTACACCTGGCTCTGAGCAAACCTCCTGTACCAGCACGTGGATAATCAGAGCATGTGAGCTGGGTTTGGGCGTGAGCTGTACAGACACGGCTCTAAGTCCTGAAGTCCTTTCAGAGTATTGGTCTTAATGAGGAAAGGTCTCATTGGCTCTTTCTGGCTGAACTTCTTTCTTCAGCAGTATGAGCTACCTATTGCATAAAAGCTTTTTATATTGTGTGGAGATCTTAATTTTCACCTCATCCTACATTATTTGCACATTACAGGCCTTATTCTTTATTCTTCTGTAGCCTTTTTTTTGGCCATACAAATGTATTATTAAGCCAGCAGATCTCTCCAGTTGGAATTACTCATGTAATGAGGCCCTGATTTATGTCTGGGTCAGAGACACTCTGGAAGTCTCAGAATTTGGCCTGGAAGAGAGGAGTTATGGACCCACCGTCTTTTTATCTTCTCCCTTCTGGTGGTGAAGGGTATTCTGTCTGGATGGGGAAACAGTGCTATTCATTGCTATGGATGCTATGCAAAGGAGGAAGAGGCCCTAAGTAATGTATTTTTTACAATGTTTATATTTCTTTTTCTACTTGCTTTAGGCCTCAGATTTACTGATACAGCACCAACTCACCTTTTCTTTGTATCTCTTGCTCTTGTATCCCTTTCTGTACACAACGTAATTAGGTTCTAAATTTCCTGATGTGTTTCATAGTAGGATAACTTGTACTGACATTGTGTCACTCTGATACTGATTTGCATCAACAGTGCCACAAATGTCATCATTCTGACATCGCAATATCATCTTTTAGACTTTACAGATCTTTTTGAAGACATGTTTTTCCTTCAAACCAAATTAAAACTCTTAGGAATGTTTCCGGCCATATTTCTCTTCTCTGTGTGTTCCACATTAGGGCTTTTTTTGGAGCATGGAGATCTGGTAAGAATACACACAACCCAGAAACCCATATAAAAATGTTCCGGAGAGCTGATGTGCGATGGGGCTTTCCCTTGCTTCTTCTTCAATTTTATCACAAGCCTTCTTGAATCATCTATACGTTAGCCAGAGTGTTCCCAATTAGATGTTTCAGGTTTACATTATCATAAAATTTAGGATGTGCAGCTAACTAAAGCAGTACTGATACTACAGGGAGCCAGAAGGCCCAGAGATGCCTTACTTTATGTTTCTTTCATTGCATTGGTTTTCTCCCTTGCTACTCTTCTGTGCCATTAACATGAAGCTTCAGCCATGAGTAATTTGTGTAGAACAGAGCAATAGCAAGTTGTGAAGGTAAGAATGTGTTTCATAATCACATCTGCCCTGCTTTACAGCATAGCCATTTTACTCCTAGAAGTGTGAAATAATGCTGAGGAATGCAGAATCATAATGTTTTCAACTTCTGTTACGGATGTAAGCATTAAAGAAAAGGTGGCATGGTCTCAGACATGCTTGTTCACAATAAGAAAAAAAAAGTTAGCTCTGGGTGAATGTCATTAATCCAGACTAGCATTCTTCAGCCGATGAGTCACAGCTCCTTAGAGAGGATATGAAGAGCTACCAGAGGCACTGTGAAGCACTGAAATTTTATTACAAGTCTAAAGCAAAGAATATTTCATTCTCTTTTCCTCTGCACGCTATTAGCTTTCACAGGCAAGTGTTCTCTATCAACTTCTTGATTCAGTGATATAAAATTTTTAACTTTGTCTATGATATAAGTTTACTTTTATTTTTACAAAAAATGTGAATTTATTGGGAACTAGATTATGGGATATGGAGGTTTAGTCTCCTTATATGCTAGACGGAATTTGGTTACTATGTATGCTTTTTCCAAAGACTCTAAGGGACAGATAGGGTCATGATTGTTCCCAAGAGAAAACTAAACAATGTCAATATCTACAGAACCAGCAAGTAGACTTTATGGGTGGTGGCTCCTAAATGTCCTTCCTACTGTCCTGGATTATCCCCTTTTGGGCTAGTGACTCATTTCTCCAAGTTTCATAGCTCCAACAAGGAGGAGTGAGAACCACCTCCTCCAAGTTATCCTGTGTACTAATGGAGTCAACTAAGAAGTGGATGCTCAGACCCCCTCTTTGCCTAGTTTATACCATGGGCTTAAATAAAATTCTCTGCCCAAAATACTTGATTATGAGATCTGGACTCAAATCTCTGGAAAGAAATGAACCTAGATTCCTAGACATAGGAGCTAGCATGCTAACTCTACCACTCCATCAGTTCTGTGAGCCTATTCCTTCCTCCAAAACTTCTGATGTGATCTGAATTTTCAAATAATTTGAAAATGATTGAAATTGTCTTCTTCTCAATGAGTTCAAAGTCTATTGACAAGAATTAATAAAACCAAAATGAAAGAAACTTTACTGTACTGTAGTTATTAAGTATAAAAGGGACAAACATTAAACCACTTGCTTTCTAAAACTGTTTTATAACATACAGAATTTTGAATGTTAAGTCTAGCAGATAATCTGAAATCCAGTCCAAACTGTTGCAATGATGTTGTCAACTGACTGAAATGCTTTTGCATGCTCAAAGAACCCCATTAGTTTCAAGGAATTGAATGTATAACCGCGTGGTAGGAAAGAAAGACAACTTACTCTTGCTTCTTTTGAACTAGGGAGCAGGAGACAGGACTTAAAGTTAGTTGTCAATAGGTTCTTACTTTCCCCTAATTCAGAAATCAAAGACTACTATAAAACAGATGGGAAAGAATAAATCTGATTACAATTAATAAACAGCTTATTTAAATGCAGCTGATTTTTCTGGACTTAAATAGCTCAAAATCTTCTCAAATGCCTTTTTGTAAGATAATGTCACACTGTGTTAGACTGGAGGCTCTGGGAAGTGAACACCAAGATCCTGATTGTGAGAGTTAAGTACTGTAAAAGTGATTTTCCTCCTTCTCATCTATTTCATGGCTAAAGTCATGTGTGAGTTGAAATGAGGATGAGTTAGAGCCGCCAAGGGTAATCCCTAAAAAGAAAAAATCAGTTGTATGTTTGCTGGTTATTCTTTGTAAATTTTCAGCACTGTTACGGGTTTGTGTGGTGTGGTATTCTTTGGTAGTGGGGGAGGGGGCTGCAGAGGTGGCTCCTGTGAGAAGCTGCTAGAAGCTCCCCTGGCTCCAANGGGGTTGGAACGTGAGAGGAACCCCTCTGCAGATACCGAGGTCAGTGAAGAAGGAGGGGGAGGAGGGGCGCCTGAGGAGGCTGATGGCCCTGCAGCCCGTGGTGAGACGGCAGGCTGTCCCCCTGCAGCCCAGGGAGGTCCATGGTGGAGCGGAGGCTCCTGAAGATGGCTGTGACTCCATGGGAAAGCCTGTGCTGGAGCAGTGTGTGACTGGAGAGCAGCCCGTGGATAGGACCCGCACCAGGGAAGTTTGGGAAGAACTGAAGCCCGCAGAGAGAACCTGTGCCAGGGAAGTCTGTGAGGAACTGCAGCCCGCAGAAAGGAACCACATTGGAGAAGTTGGTGAAGGACTGTCTCCCGTGGGAGGGACCCCATGGTGGAGCACAGGACGAGCGTCTGGAGTCCTCCCCCTGAGGAAAGGAGCGGCAGAGACAATGTGTGGTGAGCTGACCCCAACCTCCATCCCCTGTTCCCCTGTGCCACCGGGGGGAGGAGGTAGAAAGCACTGGGAATAGAGCTGAGCCGGGAAGGCGGGAGGGCTGGGGGGAGGTGTTCTGAGGTTTGGTTTTCCTTCCTAATACCCTTGGTTTTGATTTGATTTGTAGTCAATTAAATTGGTTTTGTTTCTTCCCCAAGTTGAGCCTGTCTTTTGTCCGTGACCATAAGTGGAGAGTGATCCCTCCCAGTCCTTGTCTCGACCCATGAGCCTGCCTTTGGATTTTCTCCTCATGGCACTGTGGCCAAGGGAGGGGGTGGGGAGTGAGCGAGCAGCTGCGTGGTGCTTTGTTACCGGCTGGGCTGAAACCAAAACCTTGACAAGCATTTAGTGCAATGTCACATCTCAAGACACAGAAATACACTAGATTATCTGGGCTACTGAGGAAGGCCAGCTGTAGTGGCAGTTCCTTAGGCTAACTATAACTTTTCCAGATCTGACTATCTCATCCAAGATATGGAGGGCGACAGAAATATTTGGAGGAGGCAGCCTACCCCCACCAAAACACTCAGTTTAATTTTTGAAGGAAACAGTAAGATAGGAAGTATAAACTTAATTAGTGAAAATGTTCCAAGTAAAAACAAAGAGAATATACTTTACATGAAAGATGTAAAGTTTGATTGCTCATTTCTAGGTTCTCAGGCACATAAGCAGTTACTTAAAGAAGAGGCAGAGACCACCTAGTCCTACATTTCATCATTTTTCTTTTAGTTATTTAGACTGTTCTCTCTTCTTCCATTTCCAACAATCCTTAAAAAAAAAAGTTGTTTTTTTAAAAATGAAATATGAGATTTTGACTTACTTTTGACTCCTTAGTTTAGGTCTTGGATATTGGATAAAGAGATCAAGCTAAAAACCCTCTTGTTCCTGTGTAGCCTTTTATTGTCCAGCTAGAAATAGATTCTATTTACTATAAGCATATTATCATATTATAAAAATGTGTTGTTATTATTATTACAAGCTGTTGCTCAGTGAAGTGCCAGACTGAGAGTTGTAGCAACCCAGGATGTCATCATGCTTAGGAGAGCCAAGGACAGATATTCAGATGCACACAGCTTCTACCTTGACACATGAATGCGGGGTCACTGGCAGCCACATTGCTACAAAGTGTTGGGACATGCTAATTGACAGCAGCCAGAAGCAGTCCAATTTCTGCAAGCAGGGAAATGAGAACAAGCTGTGATTACAATCTTCAGATGTTTACACTGTTAGTTAACTTTAATGGCTGAAGCAGCTGACTTTCTTCCATGGTTTGGAGGTGCATATTTATATCTGCAACTAGTAATTACAGCTGGTTATTACTGTAAACACCCCCCTCACCACCTGCCCCCTCCAAGGTGAGCTGCCACAGAAAGACAAGTGAAACAAAAATTGCTGACAACATATTAGTGATTGAATGGGATTATCACCTAAATATTAGCTGCTTAGACAAGATACAGTGACATTTTACAGCTGGAAGGTTTGTGTAAAAAAGGGTATTTTCAAAAGTAAATTTTAGTATGTCTGCAGCAGTTCATCAAAGTGAGTATTGTGGTGAAAGAGTGATAGGAATGTTAAAAAGGCATCAAAATACTATTAGCTACTAAAGAAAAAAGAAAAAATGTTAAATCAAAACTAAATTCTACTGATTTATTACTAGTAGCAGCTCAATTTCTCTTGTGTAATGGAGTACAAAGCAGCTGGTTACTACTGTTTATACTAGCCAGGGAACAGGTAACAACCTCTAATTGCAGGCATTGACTTAGCTCCCATGTGATGGGCAAAAAATGAACTGTGTTGTTCCCAATAATTGCATCTCTTTCTTCCTTACTCTCTAGGAGAGGAGTTGCGGCCATCAATCAAAGGTAGTAGGTTTTCCCCTCTGTGGGGACAGGAGTAGTACAAAGGCAATGAAACCCAGAAAAGGTCAGGCTTGCAGGGAGCTTGAGAATAGCTGACTTACAGTCAACAGGCTCCTTTAGCGGGCAAGTCAGTTCACCTTTGTTTCAGAGCCTGCTCTCAGTTGCCCTTTGGAGAGCATGTTTTCCCTCTACAGGGACAACTTTGGGAGATTTGCTTTCCTGGGTTAAAGAAAGCCTTTTTAAATATCCCCACGGCACACTCCCACTGGGTTAACTATTGTGACTCCCTGATTAATGTTTTGGTTTATTTTTTTAAGTGTCTTGATGAAAGACCAGATTTCTTCTGAAAACAGGAGTTTGATTCTTTCCTAGGCAGGAGCAGCTTTGAAAGTACAACAGTGATACAGAAAGCTCAGCAGGCTGAAAAGAAGCAAGTCTCTGGCCTCTGTTTCTTCAGCAAGCTGCCTTGCCCTGTGGGCGATGGGTTGATGCAGAGAATATTGAACTACTACAAGGCTTTCCTTCACATTAATGACAGAGTAAGTAGCTTTGGCTGGTGGCTCATGAGTCAAATACTCCATGCTCTTTTACTGATCCCATGTGCTGTGTTGCATCTTACATGTGAAG
>VYZV01005663.1:25824-39165 GCA_013401275.1 Pandion haliaetus | reverse complement strand
GAGGAATCTTCCCCCTGAGGAAAGAAGCGGCAACGACGATGTGTGGCGAGCTGACTCAACTCCCAACCCCTGTTCCCCTGTGCCGCTGGGGGGAGGAGGTAGAAAGCACCGGCAATGGAGCTGAGCCGGGAAGGCGGGAGGGGTGGGGGGAAGTGTTGCGATGTTTGGTTTCCCTTTCCAATACCCTTGTGTGTTTGATTTAATTTGATTTGTAGTCAATTAAATGGATTTTGTTTTTTCCCCAAGTTGAGCCTGTCTTTTGCCCGTGACCATAAGTGGGGAGTGATCCCTCCCAGTCCTTGTCTCGACCCATGAGCCTGCCTTTGGATTTTCTCCTCATCCCAACGTGGCCAGGGGCGGGGGTGGGGAGTGAGTGAGCGGCTTCGTGGTGCTTTGTTACCAGCTAAGCTGAAACCATGACAATCATTTACTAATCTATTTAATCTAGCTGTAAGAATAAGAACAGTTTTCCCCAAATTAAAAAGAAAAACACATTATTGACATTAAATTCTTTTTTTTCTCTTTGTTTTTAGTGGCTGGGGTTTATTACAAAAGGTTTATGACAACCTCATATGAATAGGGTTGGAGCAGAGAGATATGCACACTATCAGGTCTAGTTCAAGAACACAATTTAGCTACATTTTGCACTGCTGCTAATACAGTGAGAGATGCTTTGAAACAATCTCTTTGAAAAATCACCAACTGGCATTTGAATGAAACAAGAAAATAGTTCCCATATTCTTCACAGGTGACTCATGTACCTTTTCCAGTCCATGTCATGTATCATTTTTCTCCATCCAAGATGCCTTAATCTGTAATAAAATAATGACATTTCTCTTGGATTTCCATAAAGTATTTTTGTCCTTTTCTGTATTTATTAGGTAAAAATACATTAGACTGTAGTCACTGTATTTGATCTTTTATATTCGGAAGAGAATGAAGTTAGCTTTTATTTGAGGGTAGCCTAGCTGTTTGACAATAGTACATATAATCAAAACCAGATTATCTATAGATAGGGAGGGATTTACATGACGTTTTCAAACAACTTTCTGCTTAGAAGTGGTATTTTCAAGCAGAGTCTACTCAGACTGCTGGTTCAGTTTCACAGAGACTAATTGAATAGTGGTCAGGAATAAAGGCACAGTATCTCATTTGTCACTTTTTGCAATAATACATAATATCCCTATGCTTATATCTAATAGTACAAAAACATTTAAATTTATCTTTTAGATACAACTAGAAAAGTTATGCCACATCTAAAGTCAGTTAAATGTTGCTAAAACAACATTGACAGGTTATTTGAGGGAGTTTTCTATATATTTTGAATACCTTTTTCCAGATGTTCAGAAATAAAGTTTATAGTGCATGGTGAATATCTTTGGTGGGAGCAAAATACAAATTTAACTGAGATTTGTGTGAAGAGAAGATGCAAGAGCTCACCCTGGAAAGGTGCACTCAAGGGCAATGGGCAGACATGCTAAATTTCTAGTAGGTCAGGGCATATTTGGCTCTGGAATTTTTGGACCTATGCAGATGTCTCTCTCTAAGCTCTCATAACCCATACCATTCACCTGAAGGCTGCCTGTCCCTTACCCTCATCTCTGTATATTAAATGCAGATGCAATACAGAATATATAAAATGTGCCTTTACTTTCTTGTTACTCTCTAACACTGTGTGTCATGGGTTTAATCTTGCAGCAATACCTTCCTGCAGCTACATACATTTTGTGCCTAAATGGAGTAGTATAAAACTTAATCTAAAGAAATTAGTTTATTTCTGAGTTGTATGACTATGCAAGGATGAGGTTCCCTCAGGCTTCTGCAGTCAGTATCTTTACAAAGCAGCTGTTTGTGGAAAGAATAATATATAAATGCTGACAGGAAGTGCATCCTGGAAATGCATGCCCTCAGAAATAACAGTTTATTTGCACTGTTCCTAACTGAATGTGTTCTGCAGATCAATAAAATATGTTAACTCTCAACCAGCTTAATTTAATTGTGAGGGCAAAACACACATACACACAAAATCATGTGGAGAGGAGAAAGAAGGAATAAGGCAGTTTAAATAGGTATATAACTTCTCAAGCAGAAGTCTCTTTTTAAAAAAAAAAGGTATGAGCCAGTGCACGCATCAGTCTCAACGTGATTTGAGGAAACAAAGCTGGGATGTGTACAAATAAATAAAAGATTAAGGATTTATAGGGTTTAACAAAGCTTGTTGGTTTTACTCTTTTGCTTTTAAAATCTTTCAGACTTGATATAAAAAAGTGCTCACTCCTGGCTCATCAAATAATATGTAGACATCTGTACACAGAGGATCTAGAAGATATTATTCAAAATTTACTTCTGAATAATAATGTTAAGACAGAAAAAAATAGCATTTAAATTATTCACTTACAGTGCTGACGCTGAATGCATAATCTGAATTAACAACTAAGTGTGTATGTGTTGTGGTTTAAGCCCAGTCAGCAACAAAGCACCATGAAACCACTCGCTCACTCCTCCCCTCCCAGACCCGGTGGGATGAGAAGGAGAAAATACAAAGAAAAGGTCGTGGGTTGAGGCAAGGACAGGGAGGGATCACTCACCAATTATGGTCATGGGCTAAAAACAAATCAACTTGGGGAAAAACCAAAATTAATTTACTACCAATCACATTGAACAAGAAAACTGAGAAGTAAAACCAAATCTTAAAACACCTTCCCCCCACCCGTCCCTTCCTCTCAGGCTTAACTCCACCCCCAATTTCTCTACCTCCTCCCCTCAGCAGCGCAGGGGGATGAGGAATGGGGGTTGGGGTCAGTTTGTCACACCTTATCTCTGCTGCTCATTCCTCCTCAGGGGCAGTAGTCCTTACTCGTCCCCTGCTCCAGCGTGGGGTCCCTCCCATGGGAGACAGTCTTTCATGAACTTCTCCAACATGAGTCCTTCCCACAGGAGACAGTCCTTCACTGAACTTCTCCAGCACGGGTCCTTTCCATGGGCTGCAGTCCTTCAGGGACAGGTTGCTCCAGAACAGGCTTTCCCATGGAGTCAGAGCCATCTTCGAGGGCATCCCCCTGCTCTGGCATGGGGTCCTCCATGGGCTGTAGGTGGTCATCTGCTCCCCTGCTCACCTCCATGGGCTGCAGGGGGACAGCGTGCCATCTCGCCACGTGCTGCAGGGCCGTCAGCCTCCTCAGACACCCCTCCTCCCCCTCCTTCTTCACTGACCTCAGTATCTGCACAGGGGTTTCTCTCACATTCCAGTGTCCTCCCCTCACTGCAGGTTTCCCTTCTTAAATACGTTCTCCCAGAGGCACTACCACCGTTGCTGATGGGCTCGGCCTGGGCCAGAGGCAGGTCCAACTTGGAGCCGAGTAAGCTTCTAGCAGCTTCTCACCACAGCCACTCCTGCGGCCCCTCCCCCGC
The DNA here is from genome assembly GCA_013401275.1 of Pandion haliaetus. NCBI lineage: Eukaryota > Metazoa > Chordata > Aves > Accipitriformes > Pandionidae > Pandion > Pandion haliaetus. Next base: position 35,754 of record VYZV01005663.1, on the reverse strand, counting down.
TACCAAAACCCCACCACACAAACTCAATAGAGTATCAATGAAAAAGTCACCCAAATACAATACAACCCATGTTTCTAATGACTTTCAATTTTATTTTAAAAGACAGTAGAAAAACATGGCATTTCGCTGTTTTGAAGCATGAAAGCTGCTTTGATATATGTCCTCTGATGAACTTACTCCTGTAGAGTGATTTTGTTCCTTTTCACTGGTTTGATTCTAAAGGTTGTATCTGAAAAATGCTTAAATGTATTTTCTTTTTTTTTTTATCAAGAATTATGGGAATTTTAATGTGAACTTCAGAAGGAAGAAATAGCCATGTGATCTGAAATTAGATTCAATTCAAGACCATTTAAACCAAATTTCAGTGAAACGAGAACTTTAGCCTGTAACTTTTTGGTGGGAATTATGAAACTGTTTTTGTTTGTAAGTTAGCTAAAAGTTGTCTGTACCTATGTGCTTGGAGGATGTAAAACATGGTTACAATAAAAATGAATGTTATTTATTACTAGTCATATGCAGGGCCATACATAATGCTGTGGGTGTCTAGATTTATTAACATAATCAGACCTTGACATGGTACTGGTTTCAAGGCAAACTTAACTGAATTCCTCATGTGAACAGTTTGATTACTTTGTTTCAATGGAGCAACTAATAGTAAAATAGACTTTTTATTTGATTATACTTAACATTTAATAGATATGCAATGGATTATTAGATTTTTAAGATCAATCTTGTCATTTAGCAGGTGCTCAGTAAATATGAAGCTTCCAGCTGAGAAAGGTTTCCAACAATTTGCAAGTTAGGTAACACAATTCGGGGGGAAATATATGGTATTTTCATTAGAATCTGAGTACAAAATGTTTCCAATAACACCCTTCTCAAACTTTTTCAAGCAAAGTAAATGCCATGCCTTCAAGATAATGGTATTCAAATATGTGCCCTGAATCCAAGCTCTTACTGTCATCGTGTGCTCTCTGCTGTATAACTTTATCCATACAAGTTAGTAATTTAAGTTTGCATTCTAAGCATTCCTCTGTTCTCATTAGGTATCTTTGTCTCTCGCTTGCTCCTTCCTATCTGTGGTTTATGATACCATCTCACTGTAATATGTTTACGTTAAAGCCACTGCACTGGAACTGAATTCACCTAGGCAAATCTCCAGTGCTTCTTACAGAGCCCCACTGACTTTTCTCAGACTTTGCAAGGGCAAACCCATGTCCTGATCTGAATGTCAAATTCAGTCGCAAGAGCAAAACCATGGATCATAAAATAAAACCATAGCTCGAGAGAAGAGACTGTCCTTAGGAATTTTATTTTGTCCACTGAATTGGAGCAAGGAAGAAATGGGGAGGCATGTCCATCTATGAAAAGAGAGGCATAATCAGCACGGGAGCTCAGGAAGGTAATGGAGGCAGCTTTAGCTGAATAGGATCCTGCTGCAGCTGATGGAGAGAGCAGCTCTCCCCTGGAGGTGATAAAGAGCACCTGCGTTAAGCTTCTACTCTGAATTGCCATCTGCAGGAGTCTGATTTTTGCTGACTGTAGGGAGCTTAGGGAGACTCGCCAACTCACTTAGCCAACAGAGTGAAGTACCTGAAGTCAGCTGACGTGAAATTTTATTATGCCTTCCTCCATTAGTGCCCATTCCCACAACCAAAACCCAGGACAAGTTGGGCCACTGGTCATTGTAGATACCCATGTGTAAACAATGCAAAATGCAATGCACTGTTATTATTCCTGTTCCTCCTCCATTGGGCAGGATCATACTGTTCTTCCTGCTCCTCTCTCCCTCAAACATCAATCCTAGACCTACCATGACTGGCCTCTCGCCAAGGTTTGTCCTCCGGGCTGGGCCATCTGCCTGACCCATTTCAGTCAGGGCATTTTCATCCTCAGTATCTAGACTGAGGAACCTGGATTCCTTTAAACTACTCAGCACGTGGATGTTATAGTTGCTCTGCAGGATAATTTTTTGCATCTTCCTGTACTCAAAGCATGCAGTTTTAATTCTTAATTGCAGTGAGAGACTTTCTTACTTTTTATGTTGCAGCTATGAAGGTATCCTTTATGCTTTCCAAGCACTTCTGTACAGTTAAATAGCATTACCATTGCTGTGTGGATGGAACAGGTATCTCATAAATACTTACTATAGAGCTGTGAGAAGGCAAGTTTGCTAAAGAAAAGTTAGACCTATGAAAAGTAGGTAATTTATGACTTAGTCCTTTTCTGAATTCACTAATTTGTGGGAAAAAAGTATAGAGCAATGAAGCCTATTTATGACTTGGCCATAGCTCTTTCTAAATTTGACTTATTCAGAGTATGTTTTTTCCTTCTTTAGATAATAAAAATCTTAGTGGAGGTACATAGTTTAGAACAAGGAATTAATATCTTTGAACTGGTGTTTTTCTGATCAGCAACAATCTGTTTGAAAACTATGTGTGACAGTAAGAGAGGTTATATCCCCCATGATCACTAATCAGGTAAAAATAACACAATGAAACAGTTTATACAAACTCTGAACATGAAATCAGAATTATGCATCAGTGGCTTTAGTGCACCTCACTTTTGGGTGAAGAATACAAGAGGTTTTGGGGGAGAGATAAGAAGGTGGGCAGAGGAAAGAGAAAAGACAGAATGAACACATGGCTGCATCCAAGTTAATGATTCAGCTGTTGAGTTAGTTCAGGTGGGACCGCAGGACTGATGAAATAGCTGTGTGAAGTCTGGCCCATGGTCCGTCTGCCCCCTTCCCAACGGTGTTAAGGAGCAGATGCCCAGGGAAGGTCAGACCATAGCAAGAATGGAATGACATAAGCTTTCAGAAATTTGCAGCTGAGGGACTTCTGGATCCAGAGCTGGTATCCGTGTGTTTAACAGCCATCACTGTGTGTTTCTTCCAGTAGTTTGTCCAATAACTTTTTGAGTGCATGGGAGTGTTGCTATTAGGCCAGGAGTGTGGGCCGGGTGTCACAGGGTCATGACTCTGCTGTACTGTCATGGTTCCAAGCTGGTCTTGCTAGCTGTCCCTGGTGCTGCACCCCGTGCTGGGGTGACTTTACCTGACAAGGGCCAGAGTGACTGAGTGGGCTGGGCTGCTGGTTGTACAAGGGCGTCCCTGTCTTTAGAGCGGGAACTGGGACCTGAGTGCTCCTCACCTCTTAGGTGGGTCACTCGAGTGCTCTGTCAACTGCCTCAGGGGTGTTAAAAGAGAAGAGGAGCATGTTCCCTTTCCTTCCCCTCAGAGGTGAAAATCTTACCCCAAAAGTTAGTCTTCTACGATTTAGGTGAACCTCCCGCTGGTAGAGGAGGGACATGAATTTTTTATGAGTCACTCAGTCTTTTTTTTTTTCCTCCTAATGCCTAGACATCATTTTGTGGGTGACATTTAAGCTGCTAAATAATTTTTTCTTTATATTATTTCATTACCTTGAAAGTCTTGCAGACTCTGGTAAGCACCTGCAGTTTTAGGGCATCTGATTTTAAGAACAGCGAAACTCAGATGCATTCTCAGAAGAAAACCCTCTGACCTAGATCCAGCCTACTTGCTTTGACACTGCGGTTTGTTCTTTTTCATAGAGCCAAAATAGTATTTCAGGTGCAAAACTCCTTTGCTTCCTGCTGTCACCTCCTAATAAAATAATGAACAGTTTTTTGTAGGATGTAGTATTTGATGAAGGACTGTGGTTTACCAAAAAAGCAGACCAGCCTCTTGAGGGCTCAGATATTTAGTAAGTTAATTTCCTGAAGAACTGTAAACTAACCAGATGTAGCCTAAAGTCTCAAAGGCATCAGGTTAGGAAATATATTGATAAAATGACAAGAAAAGTGTTGCCTNCTGGGAGGGATCACTCCCCACTTATGGTCACGGGCAAAAGACAGGCTCAACCTGTGGAAGAAACAAAATCAATTTAATTTACTACAAATCAAATCAAAACAAGGATACTGAGAAGTAAAACTCAACCTCAGAACACCTTCCCCCCCACTACTCCCTCCCTCCCTTCCCGGCTCAGCTCCATTGCCGGTTCTCTCCACCTCCTCCCCCCAGCGGCACAGGGGAACAGGGTAACAGGGGGTTTGGGTTCAGCTCCCAACATATTGTCTCTGCCGCTCCTTTCCTCAGGGGGAAGATTCCTCACTTGTCCCCTGCTCCACCGTGGGGTCCCTCCCACGGGAGACAGTCCTTCACCAACTTCTCCAACGTGGGTCCTTTCCGCGTTCTGCAGTTCTTCCCGAACTTCCCTGGTGCGGGTCCTTTCCGCGGGCTGCTCTCCAGTCACACACTGCTCCAGCGCAGTTTTTACCATGGAGTTACGGCCATCTTTGGGGGCCTCCACTCCACCATGGACCTCCATGGGCTGCAGGGGGACAGCCTGCCGTCTCACCACGGGCTGCAGGGCCATCAGCCTCCTCAGGCACCCCTCCTCCCCCTCCTTCTTCACTGACCTCAGTATCTGCAGAGGGGTTCCTCTCACGTTCCCACCCCCACACTGCCGGTTCCCCTTCTTAAACCTATTCTCCCAGAGGCGCTGCCACCGTCACTCCCTGTCTGGGCCAGAGGCGGGGCCGACTCTGTGGTGCCAGGGGAGCTTCCAGGAGCTTCTTAAAGGAGCCACCTCTGCAGCCCCCTCCCCCACTACCAAAGAAAACCGCGCCACACAAACCCGTAACACCTTCAATACCAGCTAAGTGAAGAAGAATGCTTCAAACCAGCACTGAACCTCTGCCTTAAAAACTACATTACTTAAAGAGAAGGCAAGACATGACAAAAATTAAATCTTTAGATTAAGGAGAAAATTATTTGAATTTGCCTATGTGGTACCAAGGATCATCTTACCAGGGAAAGAACCTCTATTTTAAAGCACTGGGACTCCTGAATCCCAGTCTCAGCCCTTACGCTGATTCTCTGTGTGAAAGTAGCACTGGTTCACTTTGATTCATTTTTAAGCAGATTAAAACATATTCAGACCCTATGTAGATACATTTGCCTTTATGAGTGAATTATATTAGCCTGTTTTAATCTACTGTAGTCCACTTTTTCTTTTTTCCTAAGGACACATTCCTACAAATACTTACAAAGAAAAAATGTTTTGCTAGAGTATGTATGTATATAGAACAAGGGTGAAAGTATTTCTTGGAAAATCAGGCTTTAATGTTTTCAGATGTTCTTAGTGAGAAAGCATCATGTTACTATGATTTTGTGCATGTCTATGTACCTTTCAATTTATGTATCAAGTTTGCCTAGCCTTTTCCTAATAGCCTTTTCTACCACTTGCTAAGTTAGTTGTTTCCTTCCTTGTTTTTATGTAGCTTCAAAATCACTTTGATTCAAAGGGAATGGTGATAGCACTCAGAAAACTAAATGTCCACTGCCAAAAACATATTACTTTAATTTGGCATTTTATTTGGGATCAGATGCTTCACATAATTTGCTGTCTAGTCCGAGTTGTTTACAGAATACAGAGATGAAGTTCTTTCTGCTGAGTTCCCTTTTCTAAATTGGTTGCAAATATTGTCTATGATGGTGAAGATTCTTCCTAACAGTTTTCAGTAAAGTAATATGCTGTGGAGTCATGAGTCAGGTTTATGTCACTTCACTCCTTCAGCCGTCTTCCAGAACTGTACTATATTAAGCCCACATTATCGTCTGCCTGTTCTTGACTATCAGATAACTACTGTTGAAAATTCAAAGCTTTTCTTTGTGGTTGCATTATAAAAGCATTTCATAAATGGTTTGATTCAATGTTTGAGGCTTGTTAAGCAAACTGTTCTGCATCATATCCAGCTTCTTTCCAACTGAAGAGAGCAGGAAAAAAGATACAGTGTCTTTAATGCACTCTGATTTTTTACCTCTCCTGAACAGAACTATTTCATGAACCTCAGTTTCTCATCGAAAATGATTCCTTGCAGGGTTTTATGTATTCTCTTATTAGACATGCCATTGTTTTGACTTTTTTTTTTCTTTCCTTGTAAGGAAGTGTTTCTCTCTGGGATCATTGTTTGCCCAGTGAAATTATGTTCACCAAAAACCTGTAGATGTACTTACTTGTTGTAATCAGTTATTGTGACCACACAATACTTACTGTGTACTTACTGTGTATTTACTGTGATTACAACATACTTTCCCTTTGGCAGACAATGTGTATCTGTTCCAGCTGGTCCCTTCTAAACAATGTCACTTAAGTTTATTTCAGGATCAAAACCCAGTGTGATTTGAACTTCATGAAACTTCAAGTGTGCTGTGAGAGAGGAGAAAAAAAGCCAAATGTCTTCATCAGATTTTTAGATTATTTCATACATTGCAGTAAAAGGATCTTGAAGAACAAAGTTCAGCATAGAATGGCTTGGTAACATCTGCACTTTCAGTGATATGCATTTGTAAAAGCTTTATTTCTTTTTATATATTTTGTGATAATGAAATTGATTTAAAAGGAGGGGAGAAGGAATACTCTCCAGTGGTAGAAATTGTTACTAAAGATGATGCCACCAAATAAGTTTGAAAACAGATGTATAAGAAAATAGTCACAACTGGTAGGCAAAGTCTAGAATCCCCTATGTCCCCCTTGCAGAAGCAGTTCACATCTTGTGAGAATTCTTTAAGGAACTGAAACATGAACCCTTTAAAAATGCCTGACTGCTTCACTGCATTCTGATCTTTCTTCTTCCAGCAGATGAGCATGAGACGAAGCAACAGATACATCCTGGAAATTCCTTCACCAGTATTCATCCCTTAGTTGGTCACTGACTGATTGACATGGAGGCTGTATTAATATTGGTAGATTAAACATGCCCAGGTCAGCCATGTTTTCTCTCCTGGAAGTCAATTGCTTCCACAGCCTGCTTCCATACAGCTGGACTTCTTAGTTACCAGGGCAAGGGGACCTCAGGTGAACCTGTGCTAACTCTCAGGCTGTGTTCAGGAGTTGTTTTGGAGAGTCTTAATTGGCCCTAGCCAAAACCACTGCTTTCTGAAAAGTTACAAGTATAGATAATCAAATTCCACAGTGTGAGAAAGTTTCCTAGCACTGTTAAATTTTTACGTGGGAAAAACAGACATAGCCTGTACTTTTAAGATTTTATGTTAAACTTTATAAAAGCTTTGTAATGGCTTTGTAAACTGTAATTTCTTAAAAATTCTTACTAAAATAATCCTTTGGAATGGAATGTTATTTTAAATGGGATTCATGCATTACAAACCTTCTTTAGTCTTCTGCATTCAGTTAAGAGAGCACAGTGACCAGATAAGAGGATGAGTCAGACCGAGCTGATTCATAGGCAAAATAATAGAAAAAGTATTTTTCCCATAAGCTTTAATTTTTATTTTGTAACTTTATATATACAGCTGCAGGAATTCATGATTGTATCTCTGATTAGGTACAGATACACAGAACAAAGAGCAGTACTGAGCAGTGTACAGGGAAGCCTCCCCTATGAGATTCTGAACATGTATTCCTATGTGAACCATCCTTTTGAATGCAATGGCCCTATTCATGTGAACATAATAACTCAAATATATGTGAAAGACCAGGCTGTGTGCTTAAGCCCAATATCTGCACTTCTGTTGCTGTTTTTGAATTGCCATACTGATTCTACAATGAAAATTATTCATCCGTTACATGAAAAGGTGATCACTGGGAGATATTCCTGCTGCTTGCTTTTAATGGGGGAAGGTAATATCAGATAAATATTCAATTTTTTTCTGCATCAGCAAAAATAATCAAGAGAAAAAGAAAGATCTGTTATGCTACCTTGTTTTTGTTTGATGGCTAGTGCCAAAGACATAGCACCAAAACATGAATAAGCTGTAATGACAGCAAAGTCACATAATGACTCTGAACAAAGTAAATATATAATATTTAGTCATTGCTCCTCCAGTTAAACCTCTTTTCCTGTGGAATGCAATGCCAAACAGTTTCTAAAATTTTTCTGCCAGTATTGGTCTTGAAAGTATATGCTGAGTCATTTGTACCATCTGTTATTTGTGCACGTATCAGCAGAGAGAAATGTTGAGAAGTTTCTGAAGACGTCTGCTTATTCCACTGAGCTTACTGACTCAGTTTTTTTCCTTAAATTGTATGTACTTACACACTTCCTAAAATATGCTCTTCCTTGCGCTTCTTAAGATTTTTAGAATAACAGCAGAATTTTTAGTCTTCCAAGTCTGATGCCACCTTGCCTTTGTTTACTAGTTTTAGAAAACAGGAGATTTTTGGTAATAATAGCTGTGATAAGAAGTAGAGGTTTTGCATGATAGTACATTCACCACTGCATAAATTCTGAAACAGTAAATATTGCACAACTTTCCCATTGGCCAACTTGGTTATTCATTGTGGTATTCAAACAACTTTGAAAGTTGAAATGCTGAGGTAGTCTTTTGCTGTAATTTCCTGTCTGAGATTTTAACTAATGTGTCATTCTAAGGTACTGTATGAAGCCAGAGGCAGTAAATTACACAACTGACTGATGGACAAGCATGTAAGCTATATATCAAAATGTATATATAGAGTACTGTTGAAATGAGAGATTTCATACAGAGGCCCAATTCCAGTCTCATATCAGTGTTACGTGTGTATAACTAGTTGACACAAGGAAATTACTGCCAGTGGATATAACTTGTATTGTGAAATATGAAAGCAGAGCCCAGATTTGAAGACATGTAGATGCCAAATCCAAAGCATGAGAAACTTTCAAGGACAATAAAACTTTTATGGAAATTTAAGTGTAACAGTTGGGAGGATCTGGCCATTGGACCTAGATGATTGAGGATTTGGTAAGAAATAGAACTTTTTTTCTAGTTCTGTCTGACATACCTATTACAAATGTCATTAGCATGCAGGTTAGCCTTTTCTGAGAATGCCTTTTTTTAGAAATTATATTTTATACAATTTTAAAATTTAAGAAGTCTTTAAGAAACTGTTGGAAATAATGGCTTGCAAATAAATATATACAAATAACTCATATTACGGTTATACACAACACAAATAACAGTTTAATTGAATTCCTGTTGGGAAAGACTAATTTTTACAGTAACTTTGACCACCAGTGGCTCATGCACACCAGATTTTAAGCAGTGTTTGGGGTCACTACTGCATTACAGTATATGCTACCATGCGAGCAAGGATGCTTTGTGCTTTCTTCAACCTTTGAAGACCCACCCTGAACTTTACATTTTTTTTGTGCAATAACTTTCTGTGACAACACTAAAACCAGAGGGCTTACTTCTGGACTGTCTAGCTGCCTTCATGCTCATACTGCCTACTGTGTCAATAGTATTAATCTTGTTTGGGTTTCAGCACAGGACAAGCTCATGCTAGCTGCCTAGAAGGAATGGTTCCTCACCCACACCACCTCCAAAATAGACCTGCCATTGCTTGGGAGAGTGCTACCTGGCTAGTACCACACCAGGGGAGTTTTTAACTGTATACCCACATGAACCAAGTTCTAGACCTTGGAAATGCTTTCTGATACTAGGATAGTGTCGTGGTTTCAGCCCAGCCGGTAACAAAGCACCACGAAGCTGCTCGCTCACCCCCCACCCCTGCCCCTGGCCACGTTGGGATGAGGAGAAAATCCAAAGGCAGGCTCGTGGGTTGAGACAAGGACTGGGAGGGATCACTCCCCACTTATGGTCACGGGCAAAAGACAGGCTCAACTTGGGGAAGAAACAAAATCCATTTAATTTACTACAAATCAAATAAAAAACAAAACACAAGGGTATTAGGAAGGGAAACCAAACATCAGAACAACCTCCCCCCACCCCTCCCGCCTTCCCGGCTCAGTTCCATTGCCGGTGCTTTCTACCTCCTCCCCCCAGCGGTGCAGGGTAACAGGGGATGGGGGTTGAGTCAGCTCGCCACACATCGTCTCTGCTGCTCCTTTTCTCAGGGGGAAGATTCCTCACTCATCCCCTGCTCCACCGTGGGGTCCCTCCCA
>VYZV01005663.1:11708-25425 GCA_013401275.1 Pandion haliaetus | reverse complement strand
AGAGGCGCTACCACTGTCACTCCCCTCCTAGAGGCGGGTCCGACATTTTGGCGTGTCCGACATTTTGGGGCGGCGAATTTTCCAGCAGCTTCTTAAAGGGGCCGCCTCTGCAGCCCCCCTCCCCTGCCACCAAAGAAAACCGTGCCACACAAACCCATAACAGGCAGACATAAACGATCTATATCCTGTCAAGATTTGTATCCATCTTTGGTCCTTCAGATAACACTGTTGGAAGAACTAAAGGCAATGGTATGCATGAATAGCTGTGTGTGATTGATTACAAGGCAAGCTCTTCAGGGTAGGGACAGACTACTTGCCTACTCCTACTGCAGTTTTGAAGGGGAGAATCAGGAGGGTGAGTTCAAGATCTGTATAAAAACCATTTCAATTAATTCCTAAGTCAATCTTTGCTCCATGATTGTAAAGCATGCCCTTGCAAACTGAGAGGACCATTTGTGTGACACACACAGTGACTGTGATGTGAAAGGAAAAAGGAACTGAGTAAAAAATTTGGAAACCACTACTGTCTATGCGATAGTCTGCTTGTTACAAGATTTCTAAATCAACTTATATCTCAGTGCAAGGGTATGGCTGAGGAAAGATAAGCTGTGCCTGAGGGAGTGACTACAATATGAGACTGCAATTGATTCGTCTGATGACAACAAAATCTCCTGGTGAAAACCTCCATAGATTCCAGTAAAATAGAAACTCTTTCTTAACCCACTGCGAAAAATAATTTGCATTTTATTGTTGTCCCATAGAAGGTGCTATGTGACCTTTCTGTGATTTATTTCTTATGAGCTGAAAAGTTAATATTACAAAAATATATTTGTAGCAGGTACCTGTGAAATTATGAGACAAAGCATAGCATCCTAAGGTGAAGGTAGAAACCTGGAAACAGACTTTTAAAAATCAGGAGTGTCCTGTGATTAACGTATTCTTCAGGATAACTGCTAAGTTAATGTATATACTTACAGAAATAATTGGAAATGATAGTGATCATTCCTTTTACAAATGTGAGGATTTCCTAATGTCATCAAGCTAGATTATGTAATCAATCCTTGGATAAACAGCTTTGGTATTTCTCTCAATTACAGTCTTTAATAGTTTTTCCAATTTAATGTCATTTCATTTAAAACATTTAAAACTGATTACTGCTAATCTGGAAACAGTGATCAACCCATTGTCAACTAAGAAATGAAATGCCCTTTTTTACTAATTGGTAGGAGATATTTTCAACTCCTAGAGGCTTGTGGTTTGGTGGGTTTTTTTTAAATCTATAAATTAAAACCAGAATATGACCATTTAAGGAAACATTTAACATGTGTTGATATAAATATTAGTATTTAAAAATTATATTAAAGAAAAGCTGTGTAAACACAGGATTCTTTATTTCATAGAATAGGCTTTTATTAATTCAGGGATATTATCTGTGAATGTGTTATGTAAAAATCTCCTTATGATGTACGGGCAAAATGCTTCTTATTAAAAAAACCCCCTCTGTAGGCTAGTAGCAGAGAAATGGCCACGTCTCATTCTTCTACAGCAAAAAGCAGCACGTTGGATTGGGGTTGTGGAAAATTCCAACCTCTCACATTGAAACAAAGTTAGAGTTGTTCCTGCCACAAACTCTTAGGTTATACAATACATGTACAAAAATAATTAAATAATAATTCTTATTATTTCATATACTATCGTTAGTAGTCGCATACATGATTTATAGGTTTTACATTAGAACCATTGTTCTTTTTAAGTGGTTTATATATGGATAAATCATTGAACAACACAAGTAACTGTACTGAAATTTGTACCCTCCACAATGGTATTTGTTCAGCATCATCTTTGAAAAAATCCCCATAGAAACTAAAAAGACCAATGTTTGCAGCTGATTGTACAAGAACTTATTGATTATTAAGGAAAAGAAACAAATAAAAAAGCATTGGCAAGTATTTTCAGCAACAAAATCCTCAGGCAAATCCAACTTGAATTCAAATGTTTTGTCAGGCTTTTCTACCAGATATTTTTCTCCTTCTGCTAAACCCTTTCTACATATCTGAGGGCCAGCTGCTCAGGACCATCCATGCACAAGTATCTCAAATGTGCCTAGCCTGTAACAAGGCCTATCACAAGCTACATCGTAATATCTAATGCCGCTTGTATAATGAAATGGCCATTTGAGATGGCCTTGACCTCCAGCCTCAATTCAGATGCAATCATGACTAAGGTGTTGGATCCTACCTTGGCCTATATATAAAGTTAGATACATGGTTCAACATATATTTGTTATTTTGTTGTACATTTTTAGTTACTTCTTTTCTGTCATTACAGCTCACTTATTCTCTCATGGTACTACTTCTCAAGTAGTATTTAATTGATTTTTCACTCCCCTGTTACATACTTAGTAGAAAGGCCTCCTTGTATTTCGTTTCTTCTTGCTTCTCTTCACTTCCATTTTCTTATTCTTTCTTACAGACAATGATATTTTACTTAAAACTGTAATTCACAGACTTGGAAAGGATCTCAGTCACGAAACAAAACCAAGCAGCGTTAGGATTAATTCAAAGACTTTGATGTAAAAATATCATTTTACTGAAAGAATTTTAATTGAGATTTATCATACCAAGGATATGACGGAAAAAAATCATAGACAAGATCAAGATCAGCTTTTATTTTTATTTAATATTTATAATAGTTATGCTAAAAAATAGAGTTTAGGAGCAAGATCCTCTGTATGGAGCCCTGCAAGAACTGAGGTTTTGATCTTACAACCTCTTGAATACTGTGGCTTTAATAGTGCTACTTATAACCTTAAAAAACAGATACATTTTTTCCAGCAATTGGTTTATTGTTTTCCCCAGTATAGTCTATATAAAGCTGCAACTGCTAAATAATTTGGTATGGGTCTCTAACAATTCCCTTATTAATTATTTCCAACCAAAAAAGATTGATATCAGCTGGAAGGAAGGTCCTTCAAAACAAACCGTGCCTTGATTGCTGTAAGTTGCTTTCCTGAGAGACAGGGAACTTGCATTAAAATACCTGCACTGACTCAGACAGCAAGGAATTTCTGTGCTTGAGCTGAGTATTTGAATCCTGAACTGCAGATTTTTCAGGGAAGCTTCTTCAGTTCTTTCATTTTTTGAGTATTTTTTAAAGCCCCAAAACAAAAGGAAACATACTTCCTCGTTACTCAGTGAAACCCACCTGATTCCCAGCAGTCTAAGGTAATTCTCTTTGGGTTTTTTTTAACTACAGACGTTGAAAACCTTTTCCTTAGCAGTATTTAGAATACAAAATTTTCACTTGTGAAGACAGAAACAGCTCACAAATCCAAAAAGCTTTAACTTAGAAACAAGTGTACATACAGAGGAACCATTAATTTGTAAATTATTATATTAGTGAATAAAGAGTAACTTTGTCATCTGCAATCCAAGAATTGTTAGCTTATTTCCTGTTATGAGTCATTTTAGCTAATAAGGGGTCTAGAAAAAAGCGTTTTATTAGATGAAAAGCACAAGAGTAGTTAGTAACCTTGGCATTTAAATGGCAAAAGAGCAAGGCTGAAGCTCTTGGAGCAAAAAGAGCATTAGAGCAAAGCTTGTATGGGTGGAAGAGAGGCACAAATATTGACATTTCATATGTAAATTTTATATAGAAATGCTACTGCTGATTTGGAGACTGGTTGATGTTAACAGGATTATTATTTTTGGTCCTGTATATTAGACACTATATTGGATAACTGCTTAATCTTACTAACGTCATCCCAGTTCCTCCTTCTTCACTTATGAAATTATTCTCAGTTCTTTGTGGTAAATACTGTGTTTTCTCATGTATGCTCTGTGCCTCCAAGCACAATTTGTTTTCCTGTTCTCGTTTAATTTCTTTGGCAAGGAAAATAGAAAAGTCTGACAAGGAGTCTCAGGGCTTTTTGGAATGTGTTAAAGTGTGTGCTTTTCTCTGGGAACAGCCCCTTTGACTGTCTCTATGTAAAGCTAAACGGAAGATGCTGACAACACCTTTGCAATTTTAAAAGCTTGTGAGTGAGCTGTCAGGTCCTTCTAATCTTCTAGAAGTAATGGGAAGGGGTAGCTACACGTCAGAAATGCAGGATGCGGGTGTTCACCTTTTCTTTTGAGCTGTGTTCCACAGACTGTGGCTATGAACATGGGTTTGCTATGAATGCAGAATTAACAGACTTCTTTTGAATTGAGATACTTCTGGTATAAACACAATATTACAAGAAAAAACAGGATAAGCAGACATTACAACAAATAACACTTTTTTTTCTGTCATTGGAAGGTGAAACAGCTGATAAGATGAAATGTGGTTGTGTGTTAAAATAGACAACTCTGAAAAGGAAGAAATGGGGCCCTAGGAGTATGTTCATGCATATTAAAACAAAATACTACCTTCTTGCACTTGATCAGTCACGTGCTTAGCTCTTCCTAATCTATCTAACATGGACTGTAAAATAAAATTGACCTTTAGTCTCCCTGTAATTAGGTTAACACCCACATTTAAAAATACACTCATGTATCAAAAATAGTAAATTTTATTTCATCTCACTGTGCTAAGTATTATCTGGCAGAATCACTGACGCTTTATCTAACAATTAATTTAGAAGGAATATATCTTCTCATGCACAGAGGATACATTACCAGACTGCTCTTTCAGAGCCAGTAATCAATGATCCCAGTATACAGGTACAAATGTATTTTTCCCTTCAGCTGCTTGCTGGCTCAGTCACTTTCCTCTTTTCTTGCAGAACGACTCCTGGGGAAAGCAGTACTCATACGCACTCTTCAAAGCCATGAGCCATATGCTCTGCATTGGCTATGGAGCCCGTGCCCCTGTCAGCATGTCCGACCTCTGGATTACCATGTTGAGTATGATTGTGGGGGCAACTTGTTATGCCATGTTTGTTGGTCATGCCACTGCCCTCATTCAGTCTCTGGATTCCTCACGGCGACAATATCAAGAAAAGGTAACTCATTTTCATGTAACTCCTGAAGTTTTGAAATAATTTATGGGATGTTTTAACTGTGGAAAAGGGCCATATAAGTTTACGTGGCATAATCTAGCAGCACCTGAATCCTGCAGCAGATTTCATTGAACACAAAGGAATTCAGAATGCTCCATGAGCACAACATATTCCTGCATGAACTCACCTTCCTTAGGGAGCAGAAGGTTTTGCGTGTCACATGCACTGAATGAAATCTTGGATGTGAAACTTGCTTTAAACTCTTCTATGAAAGCTCCATCCCCTGGTTCAGACTGTGCTTTGTACCCCTGTGCTACACTCTGTAGGTTCTTGATCTAGGTAGCTTGAACAAGGGCCTTGAGCTAAGTAGCTTGGGCATGTCTATACAATTTCCTGTTATTCCTTTGGATTGCAGTTTAGGAATAACCTTGAAGATGTCAAAAGAATGGCCTTTAAATGAGGACCAGACCAAATCAATTAGTTTTGTTTGGAACTACCTCAGAGAAGTGCTCAGAAGAGATCTTTGTTTGCTTTGTAATAGTATTGTTTCCAGGCTAATCCATGACCTGTTAGGTCCTCTCCAAGGACAAAAGGAATGGTGGCCAAAGGGTAGAAAAGTAGAGCGAGTTTAGTGGGAAGAAAGGGTATTCCTGTATGAAACAGGAAGCAGAAGGTTGTTTGAGTCCTTGTAGGTATGATTGGAATTAAAAAGACACAAATGGGTACTGGGTGGGAACTTTCTGG
This sequence comes from Pandion haliaetus, assembly GCA_013401275.1. Lineage (NCBI taxonomy): Eukaryota > Metazoa > Chordata > Aves > Accipitriformes > Pandionidae > Pandion > Pandion haliaetus. The sequence goes on along the minus strand of VYZV01005663.1, from coordinate 19,700 downwards.
AATGAGTACTAATTGTCAGTTTTGTAAAAGTCAGAGGCAAGTGTGAGTAAAGCTATGAAACTAGGCGATGACGCTGGATGTGGTGGAATAAGGAGGAAAGGATCAGAATGAACCTTGGCAAGGGACAATAAGGAAGTGCAGAGTTAGTAAGGTGCTTAAAAGAGTTCAAAATGAGTTATTATAGTAAATGAGGAACTGGAGAGGCGATGCCAGGAGAGAGGTCAGCTGAGAAAAGTAGTGAAATCAGAGAGTTCACATCAGCAAATAAGAAACACAGCCTGAGCAGTAGTATTTGGCATACATCCATAAGAAAGTCTGGAAAGGCAAACTGGACAGCAATCACAGTATGATTTAACACAAGCCTGGGGGAGAAACCTGGCAGACAGTAAATAGAGGAGAGGGTGACCCTGGCATCTGATGAAGATGAAGATGAGTTTGCTGGGCAAGAAAAAGGGAGAAGTCCAAAAAAGATTTGAGTAGGAAGGATTGGGGTGTTTTCTTTACAAGCAGGAAAAGAGGGAGGAAATGAGTGTGTGGGAGGAAAAAAGTTTACATTCAGTTTTGTTAAGCTTGAGTCACAGCAAGACCGTGGGGTCAATGTATCGGAGGCAGGGAGAGGTAAGGGATGAGTTATAAGTCCAGTAACACAAAATTTAGCCAATGGCTGACACTTTAATCTCACAGCTGTTTAAAACAGAAGTTTGCAAGCAAGAGAGCCCACATGGTGTTATCTTGAAATGTAAGTGAGAATGAGAGGTTTAGGAGAGGTTGAGTGAGCATTAAAACCTCTAAAAATCTGAGCTCTGTCAGTGACTATGTGAAACTGCCTAATCCATCACAGTATAGAGTCATGGGGCTAATCCTGGTAGGTCATGTAACCCAAACTAACTGGCTTGCTGGGTCTGTTCTGCCAGCTGAAAGGGAAGTAATTTTATCAATTTATACTTGTAGGGAGGTGTGGGGCAGAAACATCTTAACCATGGCATGAAGAAAGACATAGAGAAGGAAACCCTAAACCTAGTAGAACTGCAGTTCCACTAGAGGTTAGGGTCAACACATATACACACATACACAGATGTATGAAATCAGCAGAAATGTCACCATCCACCTGAAACCTCATCTTAATTGTTATCCTCAGAACTTGCTGGCTGCAGCATGATATCACAGTGTGTTGAGCCTGAGAAATATAGTGCATGTGTAAAGACATTCATGTATTTTAAACTGTTGAGTAAAGCTAGTTTCATTTGCGGTTTTGGTGTGAATTAAAACCCAGCAGCAGTCAAGTGGTATTGATTTCTCATATTTTCACATAACAGCACACAAACCTTTTTTTTTTCCCTCTGTTTTTTATGCACACACTTTATTAAACATTAGCATAGAAATCTTTTTGGTTTTATTTCTTACTTGTTTCATGATATCAGAGGCAAAAGCATACCATAGGAGTGACAATCAGGAATGAAAGAAATGAGCCAGAAATTGCATGTTTCTATGCTTTAGAAAAACATTTCTCTTTTTCTGGCAGCCATTTGTATGCCAATTATAAAGGGCTAGAACTAAAGGATATCTAATTAAAAAATTTTCTTCTACTGATTTTTGAGACCCTGAAGTCATATGTGTATTATCAGCTATACTGACATGTTTGTATATTCCTGCACATTGCTTTATCATAGTTTAACCATGTATTTTGAAATAAATCTTGATTATAGCCTAAGAATTATAAGCCATTACTATATGCTGCTAATAATATTGTATGTTTTTCTTTACTCTGTAAACTAGATAAATGGGTATTTCAAAGAACAGTTTGTGCTACCCATTTTGTCAGCATATTTTCTAAAGTACTGGCAGATAAAAATAGCTTATATTTCACTTAACTGAGACTGAGAAAAAGGTAAATCAAATCTCCAGCCACAGGTTTCACAGTTTTAATATATATACTGCAGTATCTATTTTTGCCTAGTGCATTGCTTTTTTTTTTCTCCTGGAATTAAAAAATTGGAAGAATCAGGAGAGTGTGACTTGTTTTGAGTTTTGGGGCTTAAATGCTATGATCAACTTCTTTTTTTAGTTTTATGTATGTAAGATTGTGTATTTCTTGACTCCATTGTTTTCTTTATAAGAGTTACAGAAAATAATGTAATTAACATGAATTGCTAGGCAACATAGAATCATAGTGGAGATGAAGAAAGAGGTTGCTCTTTAGTTCTTGTCTGAGTAACATCATGCCAAAATCTTGTCCCCCCTTTTTTTGACTGTTTTTTACTGCTGTAGCTGAAATAATATTCCATAAATGTATCTGTGGAGTGCAAGTAATGGAACGAGAGTTCTGGTCCTTCTCACACTGAAAGTAGCTAGAAGTGACATATTTGCTGAAATAACCATATCTTCTCATTCAGATCCTCCCAAAGCTCAGGGTGTGCAAAACTAGAACAGTCGTAATTCAAAATGGGGAAGAAATAAACTCAGGAAGACAAGAAATAGCTTTCATTAAGCCAAATACTTCAAACACCATCTAAGAGCACCAGCTAAGAATGTGACCTGTGCCAAGCATTGCATGCTGAGAGAAATCAAAGTATGGTAAGAAAGCAAATACTGCTCCACATGTTTACTCTTATGAGCCAAAGACATCATTTATCAGAGGAAATTAACAGTGATTTTAAGCTTTCAAATGTAGAAGGTGGACAATAAAATCACACACCAAGAAATGCTACAAAAAAGGATACATTGGTACATTCTGGTCACTTTGAGGAAGGTCAGATATTTCTCTGCTGAAGTGAGAGGAACAGTTCTCAGAGAAAAAAATACCTCTCAGACTGAATACATACATTAGATCTTGGTATCCATGAGTGAAGGCCAATACCTGACAAAGGAGAAAGACATGTCCAAAGCGGGTATACTCAATCCGTATTCCCCTTTCAATAAGAAAATCCAACAGACCATTCTGCCTTATTAAAGGGCTGAATAAATCAATGCCATATTAGCACTCTCCTTCCTGTCTTTGGTATAAGTCAAAGAAGAATGCAGTAGTAAATAAAAGTAATATTTTAAGTGATAACACCTTTCACATTTTCTAATATCTAGGAAGTCACCACAGCTCAAAGATGTTTGCCTTTGCAAAGGCAACATTTCATATGCAAAACTTGTTAGCAAACTAGTGCGAAACAAAGCAGTCAAATGAACAGTCACTTGACAATGAGGTGAAGATCATTAGTTAAATATTTCTTCCTTTAGATGTTGGCAGTTTTTAATAGGAAGATCTTCACCTAATGCTGTGGATGTCATTGACTAATCTTGATTGGAGACAGGTTGATATTTCCTCTGTTCCAGTCTGTTGTCACATAAAATGTCCAGGAACAAAGTCACAACAACCCAATAGAGGCAAGGTTGGTAGTAGCATACAGATTGTCTCATAGCGTCAAGATTTTTAAATTGGTTTGATAAAATGACAACTATTAGATCCATTTTCATTATGCTATTTTGTATTTCTTTATTTTTCTCTATTGGTAAGCAACTCAACCACACAAGGTTTCAAAAATAGAAAAAACTATCAAAGCAATTTTACCAATTGCAAGTAGTAAAGAGGCATAAAATACATTTAATTCAACCATATACATATCAGATGAAATGGAAAAAAGACAACTATTTCCATATAGTGGATGCTGTCCCACTCATGGGACACTCATGGGAAGATATGTTAAATCATTATTAAAGCTGTGAGAGAATTCTGGTCTTGACATCAACTTCAAATGTCCCAAATGATATCTCCTTCTAACCCTATACTCTGCTTTTATCTCATCTCTTAATTTATGTTCTTTTAGAACATCTTCAGTTAATCAGTTTAGTTCGAAGGGAGAAAAGGACCTAAATATACTTTTCTGCAGAGAAAAAGTAATAATTGCATATAAAGATAATTTAAAAACAACTTACTAATTGGCATTGTGTATTTTTACATAGACAGCGTTGGGATTTGAGAATCAGATTCCTCATTTTTCATTTCTTAAGCATCCAAGGAAACATTTACAAACGAATAACAGAGTTAGGGCAGGAGGACAGCTTTAGGTTTTGCAACACAAGGCCTTGCACCAGCTTTTCAAGTCTGCCCCTCGCAGCTCCGGTTTGGATATCTAAATTGTCCATGTAGTCCGGGGGGAGACACTCGACATGCACTTGCAAGAGGCAGCAAGCTCTCAGGAGCAGCTTTGGGGCAGCAGTGCCCGAAGCACTTTTCCATTTCCCTTCCCCTCCACAAGGCTGTGGTACATACTCGAGCACCTTGTGCAATGAGACATCTGAGCTTCTCCTCTTGAAAACTGGGAAGGGAGACAACCTCTTTGTGCTTCTTTCTCTGAGCGGTTATTTTAGGGTGTGGTTGAGGGGCTCTGCCATAGAGTAAATCAAGACTTGGTAGCCACTTGGTCATGATGCACATGCATAGGAAAGGAATAGCTATGGCAAACTCAGGACCACTTGGCTTGTACCAGCTTTTGGTATATTGTTAAACTAAATATAAATATCCATATAGATGTAAATGTAAATACAATTTTTTGTCAGCTTGCCCTTGCCGGAGTCCAGAGTCAGATGAGGTAGAGTGAAACAGATAAAGAAGAGTTTCTGTTGCCTACATATTATATATACACTGTTCATAAAAATCTTTGCAAATCCAACTGTTCTGGCTTTTTTTGCTTAAACTGGACAGATGTTCAAAACACAACTTGCAGTACTGGAGTTTTGGCATCTGATTCTTGGATCTGCTCTGATCTAAGCAGCAAAGTTTCTCATGAAATATTGATTTCTAAGTTCAGTAGCTTTTCATGGTGTTCACATCTGCTTTTCTGATGCTGCTAGTGGTTTTTAGAAAGCCTGAAAACAGTGTAACCCAAAAATATTCTGTGAGTGGTCTCAACTCCTCCCTTCACTTAACAAAGGTCCGTTTTCACTTATACAGCATAATTTTAGCAATAGGTCATGTCACATTCAGATTGCTGGTGAAGGTGAGCCACCGGGCAGATAAATCTTACCTTTTCTGTGCAGTTGTGCTACAGTATACATGCCACCCCAAAGGAATTGGTTATTTTGGAGAATAAGGAATGGTTTACCTTATCCTGTAGTTATTTCTACTTACAAGAAAAAAAAAAAAGAAAGGGAGATAAAGCAAAATCTTGTCACTGACTACCAGCCTCTAGTTTTGCAAGTTTTTATAAAAATCTCATCAGCTTGCACAGATATATAACCTATTTAGCTTCGCCACAGTGCAGTATTTTAAATAGTAAACAATTTTTGAAGTGTGTTATGAATGATCAAGTACAAGAGTTGCTAAAAGTTTTGTACAGTCTGGGAGCTTTGAGACTGAGTATTGACTGTGCCAAAAGCATCACAGTCATTGTAGCATTGTGAAGTAGAAAATTCATTAGTCCCTAAATATTTAGGCATAACTGAGAGTCATTGCCTGAGACAGTATCCGTGGATTGTTTCAGGTAGTTATAATTCTTCGTTTTGTGATTTTATTTGGAAGTCCAGGGTGTCTTATACTTAGAAAAGGGTCTGTAAGTCTTGACTTTTGGATTATTTCTGAATCATCTTATCATTTTAAGCTGTTTTGGCAAACATCAGGTGACAGGCTGCTAAATGAATAGATGTAGTATTCCTGTTTTCTGTAAGCCTTATTGATCCATGTAGAAAGCGCTGAGATTTCTTAGAAAAAAGCAAGTTAATAAAAGATATTTGGTATAACTGAATTACAAAACATTCTGAAAGGGAAAAAACACATGGCTGCAGTTCAGAAAAAACTTTTCAGATATTCGGTTTCACAGGGTGCATACCGTTATTTAAAAGAACATGACATGAAAGAACTTGTAGATATCTTAATTGTTTTATTTGTGTACATGCTTTTAAATATTTTGATGCATAATTAAGACCATTGTGAACTCAACCCTCTGACATATAAATGCATATGTGAATACAGCTACAATAGCCAGCATAGGCTGCACAGACAGAGACTTATTCACTGAACATGAAAATATTTGTTGGGTCAGGATAGGGCTTCTACTGGCATCACTTGCATTCTTTTTCTGTAAGCTTATCTTTATCAATTTATATTTATTATAGTTACCTGAATTTTAATTTGACCTTGATATTCTCAAGTTTTGAAATGGGAAAGAACAGATACTATTGCAACAAGTAAGGACAAAAACTACTCCCCCTCTCCTGCTAATAAAAAATCAGAAGTTACTCACCTTTAACAGTACATTGATAACAAAATAAATGAGTTTGTTACTTGTTACTTTTCAAGTGGAACTGAATTGTACGCTCAGTTCGGGGGTAAGGCTTTGGGAGAAGTATATAAATCATTCAGAATGTTCTTACTATACTGCTCTCCTCTTTCGTCCTGATACTTCATTATTGTGTTTCAGCTTCTGGTTATGGTCAGTCTTGCTGGAGTAATCAGGCTGGTTATTTTTTCCTTGCATCTCTAAAAAGGCGATTGGTTCCTCCCAGTAGCAGATACTGTACAAGCCAAGTGCTATCCACCCCGCTGCATCATACCTGTGCCAAAATGTAATAGACTCCCACTGCTTCTAAAATGACAGGTGGGACTTTGATTTATTGCTGTGTTGCAGGTAATTTACCTATAAAGTGTTCTGCTGTCTTGCATTATGGATTAGGTTTCTACCAGTTTTCCATATGAAATTGCAAAGCAATCTCATTACAATTTCAGCCATGTTCATGATGACTACATAAAATTAGCTGTGAAGGCACGAAGTTACACCAGAGCCAGATTTTACACACAATCTGCTTGCTTTTCACAGTAATTATCAGAGGGTTACACATTAAATAGATTTTTCTTAAAGGGAAACAAATAGGGAGCTCAATTCTGGTTTTCAAAGTCTCTGTTCGCATATAGCACAAGTTACCTTTGAGCAAGAGAAAACTGTGATTCACACCAGATAGATGTAGCTGGTAGCAATTATCCCAGTTACACTAGAATGATTGTGCTTGTGTCCTGTATGTGTAGAAGGAAGTAGCACTCAGTATTATCTAATATAATAATAATATAGAGAAAATAATCCCTGCTGTGCAGATTCTTTTTTTTCCTATGCCTTGTTAGGGAGGAAGGGAAGAAGGAAGGATTGGTTATTTTTATCTTGACTTTTAAATCATAATTCTCTCCTGACCTCACCCTGTTTCTTGAGGTTTGAGTAATTAAAGCATGTCTGCCTTGAAAACAGTAATTTGTATAACTAAGATATGCAGTGTAGATTTATAAAGGCTTTGGAATGCAGAGGATAGCAGTTGGACTGAAAGCTTTTCGCTGCAAAAGAATTTTTTTAATAGTCCTTTGTATTCTGTTGTATGTTAAATTAACAGTTTTGTCCAAGTGGTTACTAACCTTGAAAAAGTACTGTAACACTAATACAAGAAACCTCTATTAGAAGAGAGACTTAGTAATGAATATAGAAGTAAAATGTTTTTATCTCCATGTGTTTTCATAAAATGCACTAGACATACCTTTTCCAGCAGAATTCTGCAAACAAACAAACAAAAAAATCAACAAAACCTTTAGAAAACATTCTTCTAAACACTAAATATATGTTAAAAACATAATGAAAGCAGATCTTTTAATAAAAAATGCAAAATGCTATGGGTTTGCATTGTACAGTTTGGGGTTAGAAGTATGTCATTTTCACATAAGCATCTATATGATCTCCTAGACAAAATACTTGTTCATCAGATGCCTTTTATTAGGGGCAGTGCTGGATGCCTGTATATATTCAGGCAGAGCTGGCTGAATTTCTTCACTGCAGAATTTCATGTAAATGTAAATATAATTTTATGAAGTTTTGAAGAAAACACTAAGCAATTTTTAAATGAAAAGTGAAGGCAAGTCTTTGAGTGTTTCTTATTAGACAGTTGATAGGAGCTGGTAACCAGAGTTTAACAGAGTTAATTCCCTTAATTAAGAAACCTCCCTATCCTTTTTCTTTTTTCAATTTTTTT
>VYZV01005663.1:861-11702 GCA_013401275.1 Pandion haliaetus | reverse complement strand
TTTTTTTTTGGCATAGGCCTTTCTTTTCCCCTGATGTTGTAGAGAATGTAAGCAAGCGAGAGGAGTGGGCAATCACCTGGTGGAAGAGTCTGGCTCTCTGTGTTGCTGCTTCACTCCAGCACAGCATCAGGAGTTTTTCAGCTCTTGTTTGGGCAATATTAGAAGATGAGTATAGCCTCACCTCAGCCAGGAGTACCACCAACACCAGAGGCAGCCCAAAAGGCTAGCGCAAAGGAAAATTTGAGGCAGAGAGCCCCAAAAGATGACTGATCAGTGTAACAGAGCTAGTAGAAAGGCATCTGTGACTTTTTCCTATGGTATGCATGCGAGGAAAAAAGCAGCTGGAAGTAGCAGGAGCCAAAGGATATGTGAAGTGGGAGGCAGGGAAGGATGAAGAGAGGAAAGAACTGGGGCTGCACCATGGGGAGAGGCTATCGGCTTGTTTTAGGGAGGAACTGTGATAGACATAGGAGCTTATAGTGAGGGATTTGTTGATGGCCCTTGTATTCATCTGCTGAGAAGAGCCTCCCATTGGGCAGTACATGACTGTATCTAGAAGAAATTTGGAAATGATTCTTGGGCAAAGGGATAGAGGTGAGCCTTTTATTTCCACCTGCATTTCCCCCACTTACTTTGAGCATCAGCAGCTTCTATAAGTGGACAGTACAAAACAAAATAACAGAAGAGACCCAAAGTGAGAACCATCAATGGTAATAATTACCTGGACACCATCTCACATCACCCAGTCAGCCAGCCATGAGGTTTTGGGCTGCATGGGCAGAGAAAGGATGGGAGCTGATAATTCCTGCTCCACCAGGTGCACCTGTAAGGCAGACAACATAATTTACTGTTCAAACAGTTTTGCTAGGAAAAAATTCTGAAAGGGTGTAAGTGAACTACTACAAAAAGGGGAAAAGAGATTAAAAACTCTAATGGACTATATTGGGGCATTGATTTTAAGGCAAAACTATAAAAATCAGTGAGTAACTCTGACTGAAAAGCAATGGCACGATGAAACCACTGTAGTATGTAACTCAGTAAATGAAAATATAATTCTTTATTGCTGAAAGATTGTGTTTTAAATTTCTGTTTGCAAAATATTTAAGAAACTGGCTATTGCTCTGTAAGAGTTCATGATTTGGGGAAGATAGCAAAGAACAGTGTAACCTTGCCAAACAGTGCCAAACCCAGAAATTATTTGGGACAGACATAAACCTCAAGTCTTCGTTGTTTTTACATCAGCTTTACTTCCTTCATAGTTTCTCAGTCTGCCCCCCAATCCCTATGCTGTGTCCAAGGCAGTCTCTGCATCTGGCAGAGAAAATGACCTCTTTTTCTTCAAAACACTCCTCATCTAAACCTTCCACCAGTCTTGCCATGGCAGGAGAAGAAAGCTTTCATTTTATGAAGGATGCTGTGCCACTTACGCCAACAAAGTGAGAGCTTCCCAAGGGAGGGTGCAGCAGTGTAATTATACAGAATAATGTGACAAAGCAGGAAAAAGGAGAAAAAAGTGACTAATGAAAGCATTGTTCTGTGGCATATCCATTAATATTAGGTGTATGCCCTACTGCATGTGACATTTAAATTTGCGGTACAGTTATGAACAGGGTAGGAAACAATCCAGTGGCAGGCTGAGAAAATGAGCTGTCTCTATCTGCAGTGACTGAAGGCGAGTCCTCAGTGGGGTGGCTTGGGTTTCTATGTCACACCAGAGCTAAAGGCACAAAATTGCTCAAAACAAAGTTTAACCTTATAATTTACATTATATGCAATTTTTGACATACTTTCCTTGGGTGTCAGAGAGGGTTTCTGTGCTGGCCATTAATTTGAAAAAATGTTGGTATTGGATGTGAAAAACAGAAGGAAATATCAGCTTATACTTGATGTGGCTTGTGCTTTAGCCCTTAAATTCATTTGGTGTTTAGAATACTAGTTCAGAATAAAAGTGGACTTAGATTATCAATTGCACATGTGAAACAATAGCCAGTGGAGGCTATCATACTCACAGCCAGTGGTACTAGAGTGCAAATTGCTACTCTTGCCATGGAAACAAGGGCTCCTTTGAACTCTAAGGTCAATTTTACTAAAATTTTAGAGTGCTCCTAAAAATACTTAAGACAGGAAGAAATAGGTATGTATTTTATAAATCTGATTTCTGTTAAGAAAAAGAAAGTGTAAGTAATCCTTAGGTTTTTTAGTTTAGAACTGTCTGTAGAATTTTTTAAGAACACTTTGCTAGCCTTTCACTACTTTCACATCCATTCATAGCATCCTAGAAATGTTTTGCCCACTTCTCCAAAGGTCTCTATAGTTCTCCTTCTTGTTATGGAAGAAGGAAAAAAAAGAAAATAAAGGTATTATTTGTCAGAAGTTCCATTGTTTCTCTTTAGCAGTTACAGCTTTGTAACTTCACCTTTGGGTGAACCAAGCTATATTGAATAAAACACTTCCCCTGAGTGTTTCTGCAGAAATCATCAGCACAGAAATACAATATCATCATTTGAGAATTAAATCTCCATAGAGATGTGGGTAGTAATCCACTATTACTAAGAACTTTTTGTCTGTCTTTTTGGAGAATAAAAAATAAGACTTACTCTTTATGTAAGATTTGACGCATTTGGGTGATTGAAAGGTTGATGCATTGAACTATTCTTTATTAACAACTAGAAATATCACAAGGCTTGTTAGTCTATTTGTTTGAAGAAAGCTATAAATTGCCTTAAAATAAGTTCTTTCCAGAACGTGCTCCATTGGCTTTTCTATCCCTGATAGGCTCTCTGGCTCTTTTATTTCTCATTTTTATTCTAATTAAAGTATTATCTTTAAGTCTTATTAAAACTTAGTAAGTTTATTTGCTACCTAGTGATTAAGTTCCATAATTCCGGAATACAAGAGGATACATCTTGTCGCTTACAGGCATTCCTCTGGAGCCATCAGGTCTATAAAGATGCTTTTCAAGGGAATACAAAAGGTTGCTTGGAGTATTACTTTACTGCCATGGCTGTCATTTATCAGCAGAGCCTTCAGGTGCCATAAATTCATTTCCCTAAGAATGTCTTTGAAGTGTTTATACTTCAAGACTAGGTAAAGAAAAGGTAAGGAGAAAAAGAAGATAAGAAGATTACAGGTATTTTGTCAGAATGAATGAAACACAATGGCTGGGAATGTGAAGAGGAGCAGTTTGTTGGACTGTTGCAGTTGGCGCAGAAGGCTCGGGATCTTGAATATTGTGTGATACCGTGTGTTAACCTCAGTGATTCAAGTGAAGCTGGAGACTTGAACAGTCTGGCAAACAATTTTAGATTATCTAAAAAAATAAATTATAGTCTCCATGTCTCTCTTATAAGTCGAAAGGCTCTTTGCATCATGCAGTAACAAGCTGTATGCTCAAATAAAATATGCAGGAAGGTTTCAGACTATATGTGTTAAACAATAGATCATAAAGTAATAATAGTAAAAATGAGGTTACCTGCTCAGAGCAGAGGTTTTCAGGTCTCCTCTAAGCTCCTATGGTTCGTAAAAAAAAAATCTCAGTATTGCAGCTGTCTGACACTGATGCAGGTGTTTACATGTGAAATGCCTGCAAGGAGGTGGATTAATTGCAGCCAATGGTCCTGTCCAGACCCTTCTTTCCCAGGAGCAGCATCTGCATGGGATGAGTCTTTGTCATTGTTTCCCACCACCTTGATTCTGTGTAAGTGATTATAGTCTATTGGAAAAGCAAGGTGAAATGTGATCATCTACATTGCTATTTCTATCCCTATGAACAACAAGAGAACTTTCTGTCTCCCTCTGCCTTCATATGTGCTTATTAGGCAAAGCAGAATAGACACTGAGAGATGCCCAGCCTAGAAGAACCATTTCCTCATCATTAGGACACTGCTGTGAAATGAGGGAAGGCCAGTTTCAGGTCTTTGATCAGAGGTCAAGAAAAGCAATACATCCTATAACTGAGGAACTGAACCATCTTTGTTTACTGAAGAATCTGACTCTCCCTGTATCTTTGGACAGACCTTCCCATGCATGATAAACTTATTGCTATGCAAGTGTCTTTGAAATGGATCCATTTAAAAAGCAAGTTCTTTTTCATGAATTGGCATTTCCCACTAATTAATACAAATAGAACTGGCAAGCTGTAATTAGGTCTTACCATAGCCGAACTTCCAGGATCAGCAGCTGTATCATGCCAGTGTTTCTGTCTTGCTTGTTCTGGTGCTGCTGGTAGCATAGCTGTTGGCACAACACCAAGAGATGAAACAGTTTCAGTGCTAATAAAACTTTTTTTTTCCTCTTTTCATTACAACTATTAAACAATAGATACAAAGTTACCTAATGTCAACCTAATTATACCTTTTTCTATATTCCTTTTCTAAATTACTGCTTCAGATTGCTTCTTGAAATAACTGCATTTCCTGTGTGTGAGACGATGACAACTAAGCACACCCATTTAGCTAAAGGCATTGTAGCACGTGCTGAATTTAGCATTATGCAATGTCTCTGTATTGCAGGATCAATGGAGTGAGGTGACGCCTGTGCCACAGGAAACCACTGCTCCTGATAGGCACACCCATCATGCATCTCTAAAAAAATTTCATTCAAATGAAAATAGGTGATCGACACTTTTCACCCCGTGTCCAGGATCAGCATCAAAGGTAGCTGCGGCATGCATTCAGTGTGTAGGGACAGATGTCCCCACTACAGGTCCTTCAGCTGCACAGACTGCTGCTCATGCAGAGAACTGAACTGAAGGAGTAACCGAGCAGATCTCCCTCACACCCCGTTTTCCCCAGAGTGTATGTGGGCTATAATTCCTTGTGCCTCCTCTCCCTCCACTCCAGTCACTTCTTTTAATGTATATTCTTTTTTACTGGAACAGGCAAATTGAAAAGACAAAAAAATGGAGTCCAAAATGTTCAAATGATAAGGAAAATTGTACAAGGTGACTGGATAGGTATTAAATTTCACTTTGAAACTGGCAATTTTAAGACCATCACAGCATATCTGATATTTTTTAATAAACTATCATCTGTACAGTATTTTTAGCATTAAAAAAGAAAATAATCATGCCTTAGTCTTGATACAGTTTCATCTATAGTAGCATGGAGAAGAGATGCTTTTCTTTCCATGCCTTGGGGCTTTGATAGTTGTTTCATTAAATCAGAGTTCTGTCATTGCCTCTGTGAAGACAGGAAATGAGCCTGGTTTTCATGCTCCTTCCCTTCCCTCCCCTTTTTAAAACAGTAAAAAGCAAATTTGTGCAACATAAAGAACAGACTAAGAAAAGAAATCCTGTTTAGAAAATTCCCTATAACTTAATTAATTTCTCAGTTACACTAATTGAAAAGAACAATAATAAGAGATTGTGTATTTTGTGGCAATTGAAAGGAAATGTTTAATTACTGCATGTAAGTAAAATGACAGGTTAAAGCATTCTTGCAAGCAACAGTGCTCTTTGGGAGGTAGTTAGTGAAAAATATATAGTAAACAGATTATAGCTTTTAGGCTAAACAAATCACTTGAGTTCCATCTCATGATAAAGAAATATAAGAGTGAACCTGTCATACCAGTCAGCAGGAATCTTACTTTTTATTTTGATCTATGGTTGATTATAAACTGGTTTTTTTTTCCTTCTGTGAAAATCTCTGTATGCTAAGTGGAGTAGCAGTGAAGAGAGCACATTGTAGAAATATCCTTGGATTCATAGTGAATTCAGCCATTCAGTGACTGTGGGATGGACAAGTGAGCTTACTACTTTGCTGCTGCTGAAATAGGATAACCAAATGGTTGATTGGCAAGTTCAGTGTTTGGTGTATTTTCTGAACACAACAAGAAGCCTGGTCATTTGAGAACCATCTGTGCTTACTCATTTTTTATATATACAGTTATCATCACAGATAATCATACTATGAGTAAATGTTAAGGCTAGCACTAACTTCAAGTTTGACCAAATATTTGGTTACGGATTGTCCTTTGGTTCCTTGACAGTCAGATTAAAAGTTCAGCTGGCTCATTAAATAACCTGCCATTGTAGACCAGAGGACTATGCATAAATGAGAGGTATTTGTGAAATGGTAGTTGTTCCTTTTTCCAATGTGGCTGGGGGAACACGTACAAGAGAGGGACAGGGATTTCAGTCTTGTCCCCATTTGAAACATGCAGATGTTTTGACTTGCAAAACCCTTCTTTCTTTTCCTAATAATCCCAGCCAAACCTAGGGTGAAAAGGATTTTAAAAGGATGAACTGCACGAACACCAGACATACAGTAACCCTTGCAAGGGGCTCAGCAATGTTTCTTGACTCCTGGTTGAATTTCCAGTGGAGGACAAGAGTCCCCTTTGGCCAAGCACACGGAAACCAGCTGCAGCCCTCTAGTGAGTATGGAGCAGGAGCCTAAAGAGATTATCTTTAATACTGGGACAGAATCAACGAGTCCACTCCTATACAGATAAAAAACCTGTTGTCATATGGAAGAGAATGAGCATTGCAAATAGCAAATACATAGTAGTAGCTACTGAAGATAATGCTTTTAAATGTTGGGTGAGACTGAACAGAAGTTAAGCTTAAACACTTTAGGAATATTTAACCAGAATTCTTTATAGCTTGGGAAGGTGTTTTTGATGTTTCTCTACTTTCTGTCCGCTGGTAATCTAAAAACCATTCAGGTCATCAACTAAGGGCTTTAGGTAAAAGCTTAGACCTATGCTGTGTTTGCATAACATGAGGGCCTTACAGTAATGAGGAATACTCATTAGCGAGGTAGGATTCCTTCACTGTAGAAGAGAGCTGATCAGTGATCATGTTCTCCACTCTATTCTAGCTGCCGGTAGCTGAAGCTCCAGGCAAAAGGCATTAGCACAGCTAATACAGAGCAGCAGACACAGTATATTATTGTTTGGTTCTGTAACTGTGAATTGAGGCACACAAACATTTGGTGAATGGATTGTATGACTGACAACAACTGCAGAGAAGAGATAATAACTTCAGAGACCTTTTATCACCTAGCTGACAGGTTCATTAAATAGCACTGTTTACAGTCTGAGATGGAAAAGATGCGTGTAACAGTATCCTGCAGTATCTACATGCCCTGCCCAGACTCCCACAGTCAAACAATGGCTGGGCCAAAAATAGGGGTTCCCCATCTTTTGGGAGCAGGAATACTGGTTTTACCTCATTCACACCACTGCAGCAGGAGTAATGCTTGCAGTTGGTGACACGTTAAGGAGTTAAAGAAATACCAGGTTCTTGGAATAAATATGACAAGAGAAAATTGAATAGAAAATCTGTTAAATGGCCATTAATAAATATAAGCTATACAATTCTTCTCATTCCTTTCCCACTAAGCTGTAACTTAATGTCTTTCATTGTTATTTTAACATAGACCCACTTACGAAGTTAGACTGGAAGTTCTTGCAAAAGGAAAAAAATTGTAGCCTGCTCTCTGTGATTGTCTCATGTTATTCAAATTCTTCCTGGGAGAATCAAGACTCAGGGACTTTTTTCAGACATTATTTTTATTTATACAGATTAGATTATTCATTCAGCAGACAGAAGCAATATCATGTGATATCTAGACATACAACCACGCAGCTCAGCTAGTGAGTTGGAACTATTGAATATTGGATTAAGAGATAATTTTAAAAGCTTGTAAACAATCTATTATGTAATTTCCCAAATGACTGAGTGAAAAAAGCAAATTAATTTATTACTTCCTATGAGAGAGAGATAGGTAACATAAAAAGGGGGAGATGTGCCATATGAAATTGCACATTCTTTTGGGGAGGGGATGACATAATTTTTACATACTATTTTAATAGCATTGCAAAATAGAATATATGGAATTTAATTGAAACATCTTATGAAGTGTTTTAGCAAAGTGGCTGCCTAAATTACACAAATGTTTTCATTCAAAATAGTATATTTAAATGGAAGTTATGTATTTTCATTTTGTGGTCTTTGCACAGAATTTTGCAAATCTTATCCCTTTAATCTTAAAAAGTATATTTTGCTGAAAGATTGTTTTTAAAAAGTGATGTTACTCCTTTTTCAGAAGGAGAAAAACTGTTCCCCTTCATACTCTTTCAGTACTCATTCATTGCACTTGCAGATATTATTCTGCTGCAGAATGAAATTTCAACAAATGAAATAAAGATTAAAAATTGCTTAAAAATTAATTGCCTGTGAATTTTTGTTCAGATGAAACTTCAGTTTGTATTTTTTATATTTCCTCTTCAATGTAATTTGAGTGATAAGTCAACATTCAGTTGAATACAAAATTTAAGCATGGTAGACATTACAGATACTTCTGTGAACTGTAAACCAGAATGTTATTTTGATAGGTTTCATTTTTAACCAGGAATTGAAGTTTCCTGCATAGTTAATAGTTTGTGTAATTCCATGATTATTTGCTTTCCAAGTCTACTTAGGCATTTGAATAATTTTGAGAAAGAGGCAATAAAACCTCTCATGTAGTTAATGTGGCAAAGCCTCTACCCAGCGCAGTTCTTTGCAAATGTGTGATCATTGTTCAGTTCTGTCTGGGTCCATACAGCTCACGTTATCTCCAGCACTATGTATTAGTGCCGCTTGAGGGGGAAGTGGATATTTCTAATACCAAACACACTTTCCACAAAGCAAAATTTTCCACCAAGACCATTAACCTTTCTACACTCCAAGAAAATTATATCCATTTTCCTTTTTAAAAAATAAACAGCACCAAAACCAACCAACCAAAAAAAGAAAAAGACCAGCTTAAAACATTTTACCTTTTGTTTTGGTTAGCTTCAGCGGTAATCTGTATTTGCTTAAACAACCATTGCAAATGCTATCCCTCCTATTCTGTATCTCAGGATCCCTGTTGAACCTCCCCTCTTTTCCTGAAACATTGTCTGTCTGGTACCCCCAGCAGAGAAGTTAGGGGCCTAAAACTCCATGAATAAGCAAATTAATGTCAATGTTTAGATGCTTTGAAACAATTCCCTCTCCCCCCCTGCCACCTGCCCTGAACTACATCAGAAAGCTTTTCACCCTTTTCTTCACTGAAAAAAAAAAACCAACATAATAAAAATTTCTGTAGGCAGAAAATAAAATCTTGTGCCCAGCAAAGTGAAGGACAAGAGGAGAGGCAAAGCTCCTCATTTCCTTCAGCTCGTTTCAAGGCCTTAGAACACAATAGCACAGAGAAAAAGGATTTTTACATCAATGATACCTTATATTTTGTGGGAAGTGCAGGAATTACATTTGAACTCCTGAGGTGTAAACCCAGTGAACTTTCACAGGGATTAAAAAACACTGGAAAATTGTTTCATAACATTGTAAGCTGTGTGTTTATAGAAACACTCTACCAAGAAAAAGCTATTTGAATATTATGAAAATATTTGGGCTCTGCCTTTTTCTTCAACACTTACTTGAAAACCTATTAAGATGAGCTGGTTTTTGAAATGCCATATGCTCTGCCAGGTAAGATAACTGACAGTCACCGGAATCATGGGTCTAGTCACTACTAAAAAGTTGTTCAGGGGAGATATTTTATGATTATATTGCCTTATTAGAATTAAATATTTATACATCAGACAGTTTTGTAGTTCAGTGCATTTTGTCAGTTGTTATTTAGTAATGTGTTGGCATACTAACTGCCTTTCCCTTTTAATCAGATGGAACCTCATCTATTGCACTTCCACTGTAGAGGACCCATCTGCTTTTTTCCATAAGAAATCTGAAACACAAATATAAAATCCTCACCTGGCATTTGATAGCTAAAGGTTCATCACTGTCTCCCTGTAGCACTCACTTTCTTCTTTTGAAAAGCAAATTTATTAAATGTCTTCCTTTAAGTCTAAAATTTTAGAAGCACAGCTATAAGGGCGAATGAACTTGAAAGTAATCCCTTAGTATTTTCCTGTTGGATTGGATGCTGTATATATATGTGTATCACAATAGAAAGGTTCATATTTTAGAATCTTTAAATAAATCATTATTTTAAAATACATGGTTACAGTTGATGTTTAGCTAATTCGTCAGTGCTAGTCATTTAGACCTCCCCTAGGGTCCATGGAGAGAGAGATAAAGATGACAAAGGTGAGTTTATGCCATCTATGTGAGACATGAATTTTAGAATGAGATTAATTGCCCCTTGTTATATCTCTCTCTGGTTATGGAGAGAGAGTCAGGGTAACTGGCTTAAATTATACACTTGACTTTTAGAAAGCTGAACTAAGGTATTGCACTAATAACTTTCCATTCTTTTTTGTCAGTTCACATTTTTCAAAACTAATTAATTTTATAATTCTAGAAGTTTCAGTTCAAAGTCCAATTTTGGCGATAGTCAAGTTTGCTGCCTTTTGATTTGCTTGATTTTTTTGAAGTCTATGGGACCAGATGGGATCCATCCAAGAGTACTGGGGAAGCTGTGTCGTGGTTTAACCCTGGCCAACAACTAAACACCACGCAGCCGTTCACCCACTCCCCCCCCACACCCAGTGGGATGGGGGAGGAAATCGGGAAAAGAAGTAAAACTCGTGGGTTGAGATAAGAACGGTTTAATAGAACAGGAAAAAAAACTAATAATGATAACACTAATGAGATTACAACAATAATAATAAAAGGATTGGAATATACAAGTGATGCACAATGCAACTGCTTACCACCCGCCGACCGACCAACCCGGAAGTCCCTCCTCCGCAACGCGCCCGCCGCAGTTCCTAAAACGTCATATGGTATGGAATACTCCGTTGGTCACTTTGGGTCAGCTGCCCTGACTGTGTTCCCTCCCAGCTTCTTGTGCCCCTGCAGCTTTCTTGCTGGCTGGGCATCAAAGGCTGAAAAGCCTTGACTTTAGACT
>VYZV01005662.1:0-14078 GCA_013401275.1 Pandion haliaetus | reverse complement strand
TAGTTCGGAGTTGGAATAATTCCCTCGTCCAGTTTTCCATGTAGCTGCACAAGGAAGAGGACTTACTCATGGTGGTTATGCAAAGACAGGCCCTTTCCGTAGCAGCCTGAATACAGGTCAGCCTGAGGGGATGATGTTGAGGAGGGGGAAGCATGGCTGCAGAGAAAAATTCTTGTAAAACTAGACCCTCAAGCTCTCTCTTGCTAATGAGATTAGTTTCCTCCATGAGACTAGCGAGCATAGTAGTCTGGGTGAGTAGGGAGTGGGGGAAAGAACATTGCATAGTGAACTGTAGACCCTTCACTGGGATGTTACGGGTTGACTCTAATGGTGTCTTTTCAGTCCCTGATTATTTTAAATCAGATAAACACAGGTTTACAGATTCAAGTCCAAACATATGTTGTTTAAAATATGCATTCACTTCAGGCAAAAGACACACCCAGAAGCTGTATATGATTTTTTTACATATCATTAACACATTGAAATCAGGCACTGCTTTCAAGTAACCTACCTCCAGAAAAGGTCAACCTTTAATCAGGGTGGTTTTAGCAGATTATTAAAAGTGATTTACCTATTGCTAAGTTAAGCAAAACCGAATTAGAATACTATACATTTTCTGTTCTGAGGTAAAATTAGAACATCTTTTACAACATTAGTAATTTTAACAGTTTGATTCATCTAAACTCAGTTTTTTTAGTCAGTTTTCAAAGGAGTCTCAAGCCACTACAAGAGACAATTACATCTAGTTGTATATAGCTATGTATAGCTAAATCTGCAGGATTTATGTCAGAAGGTCAATAGGAGTGAACAGTTATATCTGCTAAATGATTATGTCCATTAAGGCCACCCCAGGAATTAAGAGTCTCCCCATGTACTTCTGCATTACCAGGTAATCCAAATCTGTGTCTAGTACTTGTTTCATATTTTCTACTTTTCATGGCAAGTAAAGTGATTTAGGCAGTGTTCAGCAGCAAAAAGCAGAAGCAAAGCAGAACAACATTGCTTATGCTTTGACACATCTCACTTCTGATAAGAGCGAGATAGAAATCAATGGCCCATCTATCCACTTTCCTATCTGTAAATGGCCCTGTAGGAGTATTGGCAGAATTAATGTCCTGTCTATTTATTCCTAAACTTTCCCAGTTCCATTTTATTTCTACCCAGAGAAGAACATTTAGGACTATCTGGGAGAAGGGAATGAAGAGTTTATCCTCTAAGATTATCACTTCCTATTGCAGGTTCCCCAGTGCAATCTGTTAAAAAAAAAAAAAAAGAAATCTTAAGGCTAACAAAACTTTTTCTAAAGCCACAGCTGGAGAGAGAGATGAACCAGTGAGACCCATCGTGCTTAAAAGACAAAAGTGGAGCAGGACATGATTTTTGTGGAGACTGCTTGCATACATGAAATAGCTTGCAATAAGCAATAGAGGGTAATAGAAGGTTTTGCTTCAGGCACCTGTCTGGAAGTTACTAGAGAGTCCCACGAAAACTCCCTGTTGGATGCAGAAGACCCTTTTCACTTCTTCACTTTGTGTGTGTAAACAAGAATCTCATCCAATATAATGGAATATTTTTCATGGAAATGACTCTAAACGCAAAGATTTTCCACCCTCCTTTTCTTCTGCTCATTGGGTATAGCAATTGATATTACTTTTAGTTTATAACAGCAGTAAGACTTCATGACCATTTTTTTCAATTCCTGTGATTAACCACTGCAATTTCACTTGCATTTGAGGGAAACAATAAAATGTTCTTATATAATTTCCTAGTAATTGTGAATCTTCTACTAGTGTGTCATAAGTCCACGGTGAATATACCTAGGTGCATACAGAAATTTATTTTTGGTAGCAATTATACTTGGCTTTATGTGATCCAACACTGAAACCATGAAAACCAAATTATGCATAATTTAAATGCGCTGATTACAACCAGAAAAAACATCTGAACTCTTTCTGAAAACTTTGCCTAGGGCAGAAAATGTTCAGCTTTTATAGAATTCATCCAAACAGTGAGTGTTTGCCTCCATTACAAATAAACTTAAACATCCTAAGGCAATCCACATTCGTGACGATTGTTAATGTCTTCAAGTCATGTCCTGCATGGGACTAAGTGGGAAGTTAAGTGCATGATTGGAAGGACAATTAAACAGTCAACATCTACAATGATGTAACTTCAAAGCAGAAAAAAGAAGAGTTAGTTTTATGTCATTAAGGAACACTCAAGTTGAAATGTTGTCAATTTGAATCAAAATAAGTAGATGTAATTTCAGGATGGTGCTACTGTAATAAAACACCTGCCAGGTCTGTTCCACTCGTTGTTTTAGTCCGTTGGGTTTTTTTACATAATCTTTTAAAATAAGTAAATGATTTGCGGTAAGAAAGATCAAGAAGTGGCTAAAAAGGGAATCCGAAAGAGACGCTCTGTCAAAATTGGCAGTGGCTCTCCCAGACAGTAACGTCTTCAGCTCTTCCTTCCTCCCCTTCCTTGGGGTGGGGGGGTTACTGCACCTGAAACATGAACACATATTCCCTTCTGCAACGGGGATGGAAATTTCTGTCAGAGGAGAGGCGTGGGTGCTTGAAGGCTGTATCTGCTTAAATTGTCATGGGCAGATTTGGTAAGTTTTTTGTCAGTGTTCTGTGCCCCCCCCATGTTAAGTATTCATCACTTTTAGGTGTGTAACTCTCATTGAAGTCAACTGCTAAAAGAATCTCACAGTGAGAAATCAATGGGAGTTAGGGCCTAAATCTTTGAAGAATTTGGGTCTGATTGTCTGTTCCAGGGGGGTAACAAGCTGCAGCTGGGAGTCCTCCTGTGTAATTTTAGCAATTTGGAAGTTTGGTATCTATTCTAAAGCAGTTGTTTTGGCTTCTTCTGTTGTCGGTGGAGAAAGACACATCCAGAGAGTGATTACTACCTTTCTGAAAAAGCAATCAAGGCATTTGGAATGAATCAGCCTCTAGAGGATTTTCTCCCTCTCCATTGACTAGAAAAAGCCTTATGACTAGTTTAGATTAGACCCTGGATTTTTAGATGATTCCTACTCTATGCCTTCAAACATACACATTGAATAGCTAAATAGACTAATATGTAAGCATATTTCTCAAACTTTTTCTATTATAGGTACCTTAAATGTTGTTGTAACGGTAATAAAATTTCTCATAAATATGTATTGTGTAGTTTTTAATTTCATTATACCCCTGTAATAGTTTCCTTTGTTGTCTGCTGATGTAGCAAGTTTTATTAAGGATTTATTAACAGATCAAATCTTATAAGATTTAGTAAAACAAAGGGGAAGTGCTATGCTTAAGTGAAGTATCATGTACAAACACAAAATGAGGACCTTGTGGAAAAGAACCTAGTGCATCACAAACTAAATAAGTATGTGTCAACAGTGAAGCAGCAGAGAAGGCATTTTGGGGTAAGTGAATTGGGGTTTTCTATGTGAGAGAAAGAAAGAATGTTTATCTGAGATGAACTGCTATATCCCACTTGGGGGTCAGATACAGGAGAAGAGTGGAGAGGAATGGCGTGGAAGGGAGAGGCCTACAGAAAGCTGGTAACAGGCTCAGGAGGACACAGTTTACAGCTCTCACAAAATGAATACCCAGCGTCCCTGCACAGCAAGGAGCACTTGAGATTTTGCACAAAGCTATCCCATTGCCATCATTGGGAAACCCGTGAGTCACAGCAGACTGTAGAGTCGTCTGGACTTGCTCCCCCCTTTCTGCTGCCTGCTGCCTGTTGCTTTCCCAATTGTGATACAAAACAAAATAAGCAAGCACTGTCCCGCTAAGAAGTTGGCCAAACACACATTGCACCACTTGCACAGCTACTCAAGTGGTTACTTGCAATAGCTGTGTTTGCCAGTAAGGTCTGACTTTCTGAGCCAGAGCATCAAAGAGCAGGCTGATCAGACAGCAGCAAATACAGCCTGCTGCTCTGGGTGGGCTGGGCGCCAGCTATAGCCCAGCAGGAGCTGCAGCAAACACCAGCACTGTGCACGAGCTGGCCAGATTGGTGAACAATGATCTGCAGCACGCTCCTTGCATTCATCTTGTTAATATGGAATTCGGAGAAACTGCAAGGGATACCGGTATGAATCCTGTTCGTGGCTCTGACACTTTTGGGGAATCTTATACAAGCAAAACTTTCTGTGGCCTCTTTTACATCTCTCACATTCAGGCAACGTGTTCGGGAAGCCTCTGAAATGCAGATGTCACCTTCCAAATAGCCCTGTTAGCAGCCAGCTAACACTAGGAGACTGACGTTTGTCCATTTCCTAATGGCCATGACACTTCTCTTGGCCCTCAGTGACTTTCTGAAGTTGTTTTTCTCTCGGGTAAGCTAAGAGATGCATCAGCACCCACTTCTGTGAATGTTGTCTGTTTTGAAGTTTTTCCTTTGTTGTTTTACCTCCCAGGTTTGCAGCCTAGTCATCTCCTCTCAGTCATTGCTCCCTTTCACTGGCCTCTCGACGCTCTCCCATCTATCAAAGGAAATATTATAGCAGCGCAGAGAGTTGCATGTGTTGAATCTTGAAATAGTTTTCTGCTCCTGGGCTCTCATCTCCAGACAAGAAACTTCTGGTTCAGGGACTCTCCTTGCAGTTGTGTGTTCTCTATTGCTGTTATAGCTTATGGAAAGGAATTACATAGGACAAAAGGGTGTAATGCTTTAGCATCACTGCAAGGCAAATAGCTTGGTGTACAGTTCTCTTTGGACTGTACTGACCTTAGCAGTAGAAAAAGAACCTTCTAGAGAGACACCAACAACAGTGTCAGCATCCCACCATATCCTAGGTGGATACGAATGCATGGTGCCATGGTGCCTTGGCCCACACGTACAGTCTCAAAATCAAAGCAGTACTACCACGTACATGATCAGGCTGGGCACAAGTCTGGCAGCAGTGATTAAGAAACCATGGTTTTCATTGAATTGCAGACACTTGATAATCGAGTTATCCTTTAGGGGTTTAGAATCAGAAAAGTCTCCATAAGGTTGGTTAAGCTACTTCTACAGTAAGTATGTCCCAATTTGGGAGAAAGAAAGAAAGAAAAAAGCTAGAAACTAAACAGGAAGAAGTTTGCTGACCATTTAAACTTTGGGAAAATTATGTCTTATTTTAATCACAATGAAAAAAGAATCCACCAGTAATACACCACGTTATCCACACTAATATTTTTCATTCTGATTTTTTGTTAGAAAAAAACTGCTAATGAAAACACAGAATTACTTTCCTAGAATTTTGATAAAATCATACACACACTTACCGAGTACCACATGTGAGTAATATTTCAGTTATCCTACTGATGTCACTGAGATGGAATTAAAAGTGCTGAAATTTTCGGTGATGGATATTTCACCGCAGCTGTGAGCAATGTGTTCCTCGGAGACTGTAATTCTCCTGGGGCAATCTTAAACCCTTGGACTTGCATCTTATTAGTAAAATAATACAATTTAAAAATAGTATCAAAAGAGATCTAGCCAAGAAACTTAGCCCTGTGTATATTTCAGTTCTTATATAAATTAATGTCTTAAATTATAAATAAATGTGCTTTTTACACATATATGGCTGTGTGTCATAAAAAATAAACCATAAAGTATGTTAAAATAAAATCAACAAGAAGAAGGCATTCAGAGTTAAAACTAAAACCATAATCTCTTACATGGCTTTTGAATGTATGTTGTCTAAAAAACGGCAACAGTTAAATATGAAGTGGTAGGATTTTTTTTTAAGTATAGCTGCCTGACTGCTTTTGCATTTTAAATCTCTTAGACTTACTGTAATGCTTTCCAAATACTTCATTCTCTAATTTCTTTTCTTAAACAGATGTTTTAAAATTAAGTATATATTCAAGGATAAAATATGTTAGAGCAGCTCACACAAATTAATAATTCTATGAAAGAAGCTGCTACTGCCTACTCTGCAAATGCAAACAACCCTTTGTCGTTGTCATTGTTTAGTGGCATACACTGATTTCCAGAGCTGTAAGGGACTATTGTAAAACGCCCTGATTCAGAGGAGCACTCGAGCCTGTATTTAAAAGAAGGCTTGGACATGGACGGGAAAGTCCAGTGGGCTGGGTGGTGAGAACCCTTCCTGACCAGGATCCCGTCATGAAGTAAGATCTGAGTGCGCAGGTTTCTGGTGAAGGGGACCTGACTACAGTTGATGGGAAAGTCTTTACAGCTGCAAACGTTCTGTGAGCGACCCAAAGCTGTCTCTAGCACTACTCCTGCAGCAAAACAGATGTGCCTGAATAGCCCTTAGCCTATGGCCTGAGGACCTTCCCATACCCATGGACAACTTTTCAAGTTGGGAGGATGAGGGAGTGCAGTGCAAATAGAGTATCCCTGTGAATGGTTCCTCATACCATTTTTTCAAGCAGCACTGGCTTTAGATTTTCCTATCGAGCGTGCTGCCTGCTCAGACCTGCCCCTACTGCTCTTTCCCCGGTGTGAGCACAGCTGCTTGTGGTGCCTTACAGGAAGGCAGATCATAATTTTTTATTGGAGTTATTTTTAACCTGGCTCTGTTCATTCGTTTGGTTTGTCATTTGGCCCCACAAATGGTGCCAGGTGCCATAATATGAACCAGGGAACAAGTGGCAAGGCATCAGGGGTCCCGGGTGCCCATTAAGCTGTTGTTACCGCTGAAAACAACATATCAAATAAATTGCAGCTTGAAGAATCTCATTTAAAGTGGTGGTAAATCCAGTTTTTGGGCACTGAGTCTGAGATGAGAAACATCACAGTCCCTTGAACTTAAAAAACCTCACTCTGCCTCTTCAAATGCATTCAATATTTTTTCCATAGGTCCTTGAAACTCTGCTGGCTCAAATGTTGTCTCCCTCAACTAGTTTAACTTTATGCTGGATCTGAATGGATCTGTCTGTAGCTTCAACAAAGCTAGTATAAGATCCTAAAGAGAGCATTAGACATCATGCTGTCCAGTTTGGCAGAATGCAATTGCATATTCACACCTGATCTGGCTCCAGTGTGCACTTCAATTTCCTCCAATAATGCGCAGGTCTGGTATTAATGATCATGGAACCTGCAGTACAAGAAAAACAAGCTCATTTTCATAGGCCTGACAGGCATTCATATTGCCAATAAAATATGTATAGGGGCTCAAAACCTGAGAAATATTTGAAAGCAAAGCAGACAGCATGCATCAGTGCTTGTGCTTTAAGTTCTTCCATTTCTAGTGCTGTAGAAGCTTGTCTAAAGTCACAAAGTTTGCATGTATGCTACAGTTATTTAATGCAAGTTTTTTTAGCCTGGTTTCTTGATTTGAATTATGTGCAGTTAATGCTCAGGCCCCCATTTTTATATCGTACATGTAAATTCATATATACACACACCTATATATACATATACGCACAAATGTATTTCATACGTACTTTAACTTTCTGCACACATGATATTTAACTTCATGTACTGCATGCATTTTTGTCAGGAGGAGTACAGTAGGTTCCAAGCACACCTAGAGCAGCCTTCAACTGAGACTGTCTCTGGCAGCCCTAGGCTCAGGAGCCTGGCGGGAAAAACTGCAAATCCTGCTGCACCCCACAGATTTCTGCTGGTAGAAACATCCTCTCTGCTGAGACGTTAGAAGTTCCCAGATGAGGATCCTTTGCTTCACTCTTTCAAACTCACCAAATTGTTATATATAACTGCAATTTTGAGTCTCTTTGATGCTAAACTTGGAATATGTGTTATTGCCACATGTACAGTAAATAAACACCAAGTAAACACTGGAGCTAATGGGTGTTTTATTGCATGGCTTTAAAGAGGTTGGCATTTCTCCCCATGAAAGAAAAGGCTGGGCATTTCTCCCCATCAGAAAGATGCTGGTTTGATTCATAGTTACTGGGTCAACCTATAGTTGACCCCAGTGCTATCTCATAGTGTCTAACAGTGACCTTAAACACAGTCCTACAGCTGCCGTGGATTTGGTGAATTATTCTGCAAACAGTTGGTCCATTCTGGGAAATTAAGTAGAGCACTCAATATACTGCATCATGAAATCTGATTTATTGGATTTTTTAAAAAAATTGATGAGAATTTCAGCTGGAAACTTCAGGAAAGACCAACAAAGGGTCTGGGGAGACACTGGAGAAAAATGTCCTTAGGATGGCAAGGCTTGTATTCCTTGTTTTCATTTGTGGTCTCAAAGAATGGGCAAAAAGTGTTTTATATATATTTATATTTTATGTATATTTATAATTGGTAAAGACTATAAACACAACAGAGGACAGCAAATAATAAATGCAACCTGGAGATATTAGAAATAGAGACAAGGGATAATATAGGCCTCCATTCTGCAAACAGTTATACACATGCTTGATTTTAGGAATGTGAGTGGTCTTTTAATTTCAGCAGACTACTCCATCTCTAAAGTCACAGAAAGACATAAGAGCAGTATTTTCTGAAGGAGATTAATCGTACAAAAAATTAAATCAATATATATAGTGCATTGTACTCTGAAATTTAGATTGCAATAAAGGAGAATACTTAGAAGGCAAGAAAACTAACACAGAAGTAGGTGTACAACAGAAAGATCAGGGAAGTACACTTCTGAGTTTACCAGGCAGCACAGACAAACGACTCAATCCTGTTTCACCCAATGGGATGTTTGACATCGTCTTTTCATTAAATTCGTATAAAGACGTGGGTGTGACAAGCCACTTAGGAGTTAAGAAGGCTTTGCAAATAATTATGTTTATTTGTAAGAAAAAGGCAGAGTCTTCCTGTGTTCCACTGAATAATAATTATAACTGGGCTTTTAAAGAGGTATTTCTCTGCTATTTATTTGCTTTTTGAAGTTGCCTTCGACGGAGAGATAAGAAGCTTTCAGAGCCATTCCCAATGCATAGGACTAATTAGGGCTGGAAAGAGCAGGCCTATTAGCACTTACTTTTGCAAAGTGCGAGGCAATTTGCAGAATGCCCTCCATAACTTGTCGGTCAGGGGCGTTAAGGAGCGGGGTGGGGGGGACCCGAGCACAGGTACAGCGCGGCTGTCGCGATCCGGGGGTATGTCGTCGGGGGGCGATAGGCTCCCGCTGCGCTCCCGTCTAAGTCCATGGGGGGTTTGTTGCCTGCTCCTGGGAGAGTAAGAAACCTCCTAAATAAAGTGTTCGGCCAGACAACATAGGTAGACAATAAATGTGTTTCTAAGCGCTTTTTCCGTTCTGAAAATAATTCTACTTGTACAAGTAAACACACTTCAGGTATTAATCACTTTTGATTTTTTAAATACCAGTATCATATACTAGCAAGGAAAGACATTCCCTTTACTTGGAAAGACTTACTCAAGGATCTTCACCGTTTAAAAGCTGGTTAATCAGCATATTAAAAGGCACTAATCCTTCTAGAAAACCCCTTGCTAATTACTTCTTCAGACCATCACTGGCAGCTTCAAGTCTGTTTATTTCTCTGAGCTCAGCACACCAAAAAGCTTTCAGTATCGCAAAATGTTTGCACCTTTTTGTGTTAGCTGGATGAGGTAATAAAGATGTGTTTTAACTACACAAACGAGAGACCTGTTGTGAAGTCTCAAGATGTTTATTGCTTAAGAAGGAAAAAAAAAGAAACCAACAAAATTTTTAACACTTCTCTT
The DNA here is from genome assembly GCA_013401275.1 of Pandion haliaetus. Classification (NCBI taxonomy): domain Eukaryota; kingdom Metazoa; phylum Chordata; class Aves; order Accipitriformes; family Pandionidae; genus Pandion; species Pandion haliaetus. Next base: position 4,451 of record VYZV01005662.1, on the reverse strand, counting down.
CAGATGTTGCTTCAATTTTAAATTAATTTAGGATGACTACAATAGAATGAGGAAATTCGACCCAGAAAAATTTTGAAGTCAATGGGATGATTGTCACTGTTAGGATTTTTAAAAACTGTAAACTTGTAAAAAAACTTTTTTTCTCCTTAAGGAATAGAGCAAAATGGAATAAAAACAACTGCCTTTATGTACTGAGGGGAGGCATGATAAAACCAATTGCATTTGAGGACTGCAAAGGCTTGACGCTGCTAGGTTTAAAGGGAGCCTCTAGTAAGAGTTATTGAGGGAAAAGATTATTATGAAAAACAATCCTGTCCCTGGCTGTGCTAGTGGGACATTGCCAAGAAATATATTAATCAAATGTTTTACTTTCCACCATTCTACCACTAAAAGGGGAGGACCTTGTTTAGGGAAACAAGGTTTTGCATTTGAATAACAAGAAAAGAGCACCCAAACTTTTGGTAGTAGAATCTTTTACACAAAACCCCACCAATTCAAATATAACAATGGGTACCAGTAAGGAACTTGCAGTGCTTCAGGTCAAACTAGTTTATTTCCTTGTTTCGTGACCAAATTTCCTATTCATCAGGCAGAGGATGATGCCTGGGAAACAAATTGAAAAACAGATCATAAACCCCTAAGTCTGGAGGATGAATTGTGAATAGGCAGATGCCCATTTGCTTCACAAAGGTTTTGTGAATGTTCAGACTTTTGAAAGGATGGAACTCATGGCAGAACTAAGGCCCGTGTGCTTTAAAGCCAGTGATTTCATAGGAAACGTGTCAAAACTGAACAAGACAGATGCAATGTCTCCATATCTTTTGCCTTCTTAATGAAAAAAGCAAAAAAAGTAACTTCCTTTGCTGTTTCTGAGTTGAAATTCAGAAACTGAAACACTAGGACCTATTTTTTTCTGACTAAACAAGACCCATTCCCCATTGCCTGCAGAATAAATGTGGTAATTTTCAAGCCAAGGCAAGTCAAAGGTATAAAACAGCTTAAAAAAGTGCTTCATAGTGGATGCAAACCTAATTACAGATAGTCTATTGCCTCTCCAATATAAACACATAATAAAATAATAAGTAATAAATATGTAGTAATTGCCTCATACCTGTGTATAATAAATCAGGTATTTCAGTGCAGTGACTGATGGCGCTGTCTGGGAATCATGTAGCCTGTGGAGGTATAAGTTCATTTCTGGAATAATTTTGTCAAATTTCAATAACAATAAGAGGCTGTGCTTTGTTTGCATTTAGATGTAGGTAGGCGTTTTGTGATTCTTTGATTCACAGGAATGAGGAAAGCTAGGGTCCAGCTTAGAACCTGCTCTTCACTGTGCCCATCATAGTCCCTGCAGCACGGCCACCCAAGCTGGCTGCCACATGCTAAGACCCCCAGCAGCTCTGTGTTGCAGCCAGATAGAATGGAAGCAAAGTTATCTGTGCCTCAGGCTTTGAAGCAGGCATTAACTCTTCCTTGGATTTCCAAATGGAAATATGTGGGGTCAGCAGGGGAAGGTCCTGTTGCTAGCTGATGAGATCTCTCTCCTTCTGCTTTCTGTCTCTAAAACTTTCTGTTATCCAAAGGCAGGAGCTTCCACAGAGGGAAGAGGTGTCCTGGGTTCAGCTGGGATAGAGTTAATTTTCACAGGAACCTGGGAGGGGGCACAGCCAGGACAGCTGACCTGAGCTAGCCAAGGAGCTATTCCATACCATGTGACATCATGCTCAGTATATAAATGGGGAGCAGGCTGGGGGCTCTCTCTGCTCTCGGTGGGGGAAGTGGCAGAGCATTGGGTTCTGAGTGGTGAGCAGTTGCACTGTGCATCACTCGTTTTGTATATTCTGTTATTAGTACCATTGTTGTTGTTGTAACTTCTCTTTTTGTGTTGTCCCAGTAAACTGTCCTTATCTCAGCCCACGAGGTTCTGTTTTTTTTTTTCTTTTCTCCTTTCTGATTCTCCTCCCCATCCCACCGGAGGGGGGTGGCAAGGAGTGAGCGAGCGGCTGCGTGGTGCTTTGTTCCCGGCTGCGCTGAAACCAAGACAGTGCTTTTTGGCACCCAGCATGGGGCACAAAGGGTTGAGATAACAACAGATCTGGCCAGAGCATGTTAAAACAAACTTGTTATATGCATTTCTTACATTAGTTAAATAGTCGCTGGTCAGAATGTTGGTTCATTTGTTCACGTGGTGGCATTGAGTAAGTTCTTATATGCTCTATGTATTCCCTGCGGCTATGTTTACTACCTCTGGGAGAGGGATCAGGACTATAATTTTGCTATACTGGGTAATGTCGACTTATGAAATGATTACATCACTGGTCATGATGTTAAGCTCGTATCGGTATGTGGCAGTGATACCATTTCCATACATCGGGTGCCTTCTATCAGAACTTATTGGTAATCGCACCCAATCTATGGGGAAGTCAGAGGGGATACTTCCCCCTGTTCATTCACCTCACTTTTCTCTTTCTAGTTAACTATGACCGCTTCTGAGAATTTTGAATAGCCTTGGAATGCGCAAGCCAACATGCTCTTATTGCTATGTTTAGGGCTACAAAAAAGTTTCTTAAGAATACCACCCAGAGATCTGCCCCAAGGCTGGATAGTCAGGGGTGGCACAGCATGTGGGAGGATGTGGGCAGGTATCTAGAGAACTTCTCACCTCCAGGGGCTTGGAACTTCACTCCTGAACAACTACAGAACCCTCATGAAGTGGTAGAATATTTGAAAGGAAAATGCTGTGCCTATTCCAGAGAGGCACAACTTACCACACTGTGCTGGGCCCTGACCAGTATCTACCAAACACTGCTTGATATTAGGCAGCACCCTCAGGGCGAAAGGAGGGAAAACACAGTGACAGGCACTGTGGCTAACCCAACCCCAGTGACAGCCACTGCGGCTGAACCAGAGAACCAACTTGTGCCAGTATAAGTCGCCTCTATACAGAAGAAGAAATACACAAAGAAATCAGTTCGCTTAGTGAGGGATGAAAGTGAACCAGGGTCATCACAAGAACGGGAGGAAGAGGCACAACCCGAAATAATCACCAGCTCTCTATCGCTGACTGAGATGTGCGACATGCAAAAAGATTTTGACTGCCACCCAGGTGAGCGCATTGTTACCTGGCTGCTCCGATGCTGGGATAATGGGGCCAGTAATTTGGAATTAGAGGGTAGGGAAGCCAAGAAGTTGGGATCCCTGTCTGGGGAAAGGGGCATTGACAAGGTGACTGGGAGAAAAAACACAAGTCCTCAACCTCTGGAGGTGACTTCTGTCAGGTGTGAAGGAAAGATACCCCTTCAAGGATGATGTTACATGTCACCAAGGCAAGTGGACCACCATGGAGAGAGGTATCCAGTACCTGAGGGAATTAGCCATGCTGGAGGTGACTTATAATGATCCAGAAAATGAGCAGTCACCCACAGATCCAGATGAAGTCCAGTGCACACAACCCATGTGGCGGCAGTTTCTACGAAGTGCACCACCAACCTATGCCAACTCGTTGGCAGTAACGTCCTGGAAAGAAGGCTATGGACAAACGATGGACGAACTGGCTGTCCAACTCCGGCAATACGAAGGAAGCCTCTCTTCCTCCCTACGGGCCTGTGTCTCGGCTGTAGAGGAATTATCCCGGGAGTTCCAGCAATTCAAAGTGGATATGTCCGTCTCCCCACCTGTACAGACCTGCATCACAGCTATTAGGAGTAAGCGTTCCTCTGCTCANCTATTCCATACCATGTGACATCATGCTCAGTATATAAATGGGGAGCAGGCTGGGGGCTCTCTCTGCTCTCGGTGGGGGAAGTGGCAGAGCATTGGGTTCTGAGTGGTGAGCAGTTGCACTGTGCATCACTCGTTTTGTATATTCTGTTATTAGTACCATTGTTGTTGTTGTAACTTCTCTTTTTGTGTTGTCCCAGTAAACTGTCCTTATCTCAGCCCACGAGGTTCTGTTTTTTTTTTTCTTTTCTCCTTTCTGATTCTCCTCCCCATCCCACCGGAGGGGGGTGGCAAGGAGTGAGCGAGCGGCTGCGTGGTGCTTTGTTCCCGGCTGCGCTGAAACCAAGACAGTGCTTTTTGGCACCCAGCATGGGGCACAAAGGGTTGAGATAACAACAGATCTGGCCAGAGCATGTTAAAACAAACTTGTTATATGCATTTCTTACATTAGTTAAATAGTCGCTGGTCAGAATGTTGGTTCATTTGTTCACGTGGTGGCATTGAGTAAGTTCTTATATGCTCTATGTATTCCCTGCGGCTATGTTTACTACCTCTGGGAGAGGGATCAGGACTATAATTTTGCTATACTGGGTAATGTCGACTTATGAAATGATTACATCACTGGTCATGATGTTAAGCTCGTATCGGTATGTGGCAGTGATACCATTTCCATACATCGGGTGCCTTCTATCAGAACTTATTGGTAATCGCACCCAATCTATGGGGAA
>VYZV01005660.1:11208-67767 GCA_013401275.1 Pandion haliaetus | reverse complement strand
AAATTTACATTCTGTGATTTCAATTCTTGTAACAACAAAGTTACAGTGTTTTCCTATGGCAGAAATAAATATGTTCCAATACTTAATGTAATTAAATTAGGAAGATCATCAATACAAGAGACTACTTAAAACCAAGATATGTATAGAATAATACATATTGATGGATAGATGAGAGATGGTTCAACTATATCCCATTCTAAATGTGAGGAAAAAATAGATGTTTAATAACTAAATTAAATCCTGACATTAATGAAGAATTCAGCAGGTATGATATAACTGTGCATTTTAAAGAGAATTTTGTTCTGTTGGAGTACAGTTTTGATGCCACTTACAGTAGGAATAATAGCAAAATACAGTAAGTGGAATTAGAATGCAGCTTTCAATTTCTGTGATAACTCCTGAAAACTATTTAATTTATGTAGCAGATGTTCACTGAAATAAGTGCCATGCTACTTAGCCTTCTAAAAACTGCTGAATGAAGCAGCTCTACCTAATTGCTACCCCACTGTTATCTAATTTGTTCCTCCCAAATTGCAGTGCGTAGGCTGACCTCAACGATCTGCCCATGTGTCCTTCTCGGAGGTGTGGATACATGACACATGGCTTTGGGTTGTTTTCCCCTGTTCTGAGATGGCAGGTCTGGCTAGTTAACTTGTGAGCATTTGCAAAGCTTGATCTCATCTGACATGCTTAAGAGCAAAGCCTCACTGAACTGCATATGAATCAGGGAGCTAAGCTATACTTTGGCTCCCAAGGCCTCAAAAAGTCAGGAACAGAAATGTATGAACTGCTATGCTATAACATATCAAGATGATCCCCCAACAAAACTCACATTTAAACGTACACATTGATTTCCACTGTTGTATATGGTTTTGCCTAGCTTTAATATTAGTCTAAAATATTCTGCAAATGAGGCCTCGTGTTTTGGACTCCAAGCTGCTGCCACTGGTGCCCATCTCCAGAGTTCTGCTTAGAAGCAGGACTATTCTCACTGTCTTTTAAATCCAAAGCTGCTTTTCCTGCCTCTTTGGAAGATTGTGTTTCACATATATTTCACACTAGCACATTAGCAGCACAATTCAGATGCCAAAAGTGAAGCTACGTTCTGGTTACCACCCAGCTTTACAGTGAAGCAAACAACTACAGGTCATGGTCCAAATGGACGGTGGGAGAGCAAGAGGCTTCACACATCTCCAGAATTGCCTGAAGCAGGGAGAGAGGTGATCACTTCTGGGGGTGCAATATACCCTCTCCTTGAGACATCTGAGAAAACATTTATGTTGGTTTCAGCCAGACCTCAAGGGACGCAGTAGGGCACATATGCTGGCCGTTATTCTTGCCTCTTTTCCTCCTGTCACTTTGTGAATCCACACAGTGTTAGTTATAATCTAGCATTAAACAACCAATTTCAAGCAGCAACCTTTCAAATGGATACATTAACAAAACTGAAAACAAAACCAAAACCAGTAACAAAACTCAAGTTTCTATCTCAGTGTACAAATTCTTGCAATGCCAGTATGGTCTTACCTATCCATTTCTTCACCAGAGGATATATGAGCAAAGTGATGAATCTGAACAACTTCTTCGTTTGTTTGATAAAATTTCTTTTGCTTTTAATTTGTGTGCCAATGAATGTGCTTCTGTGGCAACAGAAAATTCTATCATTTGCTTCCAGGGTGGAAAATACTGAGCAGAACAGTCATTTAAATACAATGTTGTGTGTATGAAGGCCATATTTTGGGTATTTAATTTTGAAATTTAATATCTTTCTCTAGATCATTACATCAAAGTCTAGAAGTATTCTTCCATTTATTCATATAATATAATAACATCTTCAAAGACATTTTAAAAAATGTATTTACGCTTTGAGTTTGCAGTGAACATTTGGAAATGGTAATTATAGAACTGTGATAACCAACTTAAAGTTCAAGAAGACATGATTGGCACAATAAATAATTGGTTTGCTTCTACTTAATCTACATTAATGTAAACAATACATCTTCTCTTAAATAAAGATTGTGTGAATCTTCATTTATCTTTTATGACAAGGGAGCAAAGGTTGTAGCTTAATGAATGGAATGAAGCAACAAGGTCAGATTTAAAAGCCTCAAAGGTCAAATTTCTGACATCTCTGAACACTGAAAAAAAACTAACATGGTAATTACTATTTTGGTCAAGTCACTGAGGTCTATTTTTTTATTTCAAAAAGAAAGGGGAAAAAAGCTGTAATACAGGAACTTAAGAACCAGCGCTTGGTACAGTCTATAACATAATCTTCCCTGTATTACAGACTCCTTCTACCACAGAGGAAAAATAAAGGATACAGCAATAAGAATTCCATTTGAGACTTCATATGTCTATTAAGTAGCCAGCATATATCCACACCTGCAAAGTGTTTAGGAAACAAAGCAACAAGCAGTCTCTCCTAAAACAGATAAGATTGCCTAAGTTTGAATTTAAAATATTTCCAGGGATTCCTATTCCTAAATCATGCCAGCTTTGGTGAACTTACAAATAGTTCTGAGTCTTTGCAGTCAACAGGAACATAGGCACTGATAAAAGGTCCAGAAAGCCACATAATTTTATTTTACATATGCATTGATTTTTGCCCAAATGAAAGACCTCTGTCATCTAACAGGGTTATTCATAGATTCAAAGAGTTGATCGGGGTCATTAATAACAATAGTAAACTGATCATCATTCCAATAGGATTTGACAATGGCTTTTTTTCAAAGTGGATACTAATGTATTGATGCTTCTGAAGTTCATTACAGCGGTAATAAATCATTAGCCTCCAGAAAATGATTTATAAGTTGGTTAAAATGCATTAGAATGGACTGTCAAGCTACTCTACTGAGATGATGAGGCTGATACTAAAGAGGATTTTTTTTTCCGGTTCTCTAACCAAAATGGTGATGACTCAAAGTAATCTCATCACAAAGACAAAAATAAAACAAATCACTGTAATAATTTAGTTTAATAGCATGTTTCAATCTTCATAAAAGGGTGAGTGAATTTTACTTTGAACTGCTAGATACATTCCTTTTATTCACTGCTGGCAGCAAACTCTTAACCTACAAAGCTCCAGTACTGACCCCGATGATTATATTTGTGTTTATTTTAACCAAAAGAAGTGTACTGTGTGTGTAACCATGGTTACTCTGCAAGGGTGCCTGTGTAATAACAGTTTATTATAATGTATAAGTAGCCTGTCAAGCATGCAGAGCTAAGCCATAAGATTAGTAATGATAATATCACAAGAAATATATGGGCCACAACTTGATACTCAGAATGTTTATTTTATGCAAATCTGTTACTATGTTATATACACCACTGCTAGTTACTACTTAAGTAGCTTAACTACAGCTCAGACCTATTGATATGCAACTACAGAATGTTTTCACTTTCACATATGCTTTTAATTAATACCCATTGCACACAGAACAGTTTATTCAGGATATTCAGCAAACTTCATATAAAGTCCAAGACTCGGTCTCACACGTTCCTCTGAACCATTACTGTAACAGTGCTACAGGATCACTCTGTAATACAAACAGGCAATCTTAACCAGTCCTCTCCCTGGCTAATGCACACAACCTCATTCACAAGGGGCTGCGCAAGCCTGGTATCTCATCTTTTTCGTTCCTGCCTGCCGTGAGCATTGCATGGCCACAAAGCATGGGAGGTGTACATAAAGACCCACACCCACGCAGGGCAAGGCAGGATCATGGTCCCATCATTTGGAGGGGTGCAGGCATTGCTCTCTTTCCCTCTGGGGCTGTGCACAGGATGACAAAGATGGGTTGGAAGAGGCACAGGTGGTCATGCTGCTCCTTTGACCTATGTTCTGGCTAGTAAAACCAACACTTGGACAGCCATGAATGCTGTAGGGTCCAGCACCATTGTGGCTCTGCTTTTCCATAAAAAGACTCTGGGAAGCGCTCTGTGAGCTGCTGGGACCAGTGCCACTGCATAGCCATTTCCTCTTCCTTCTTCTTGCACAGTGTTGTGCCTAAACATCAGAAATAAGCCCCAGGTGATTTGTCTTTACCCATTTGAACAGTGCTTGCTTAAGCAAGTAGCACCTATACAAGGAGCCCTTCAGAAGCCCTTCAAGTACGTTAAAGGCTTGCCAGTAATGCCAGGAATAAAATACAATAATGACTTCTGGAAATACATAATAAAAATTATTATGAACCCTACAGAAGACAACACAATAACATGTTATTCTCTCAGTGTAATTCACTTAAAAGTGTGCACTGTACAAGGGCCATGAAACATTTAGGGCCAGATATTCAAAAGGCCAAGTCTCTGTGTTTAGAAGCTCAATTTTGTGTTTGCAGTCTGAAATGGGAGGAGTTGTGCCTCTAGCTAACTAATCTGTCTTTCATAAGGTGTCATTAGAGGTAGAAGTACTTTGGAAATAAGAATGCCTGCAAACAAAAGAACAAAGTACTCTGAATAGCTTTGAATAATATAGTTAACATCGCTAATGTTATAAGCTAATTTCTCTTTCTGTATTTGCTGTGGAATCTCTACAGGCCAACTCTCCTTTCTGTAGTTTGTAAGAAATCCCCCCCAGAAGGATGACAGGTTCCTCTGAATGCAGAAAGAGACGGATGGGTATGTAGTCAGACTTACAGAAGGTTGGGGGATTTTTTAATTGCAAGTTAAAAATGCCATTTTACACAAAATGGAGCTCTCAGACCAGCCAACATGGATGGGTAGAATTAAAACATCCCACTGACAATTTAGTCCCAAGTAGGCATTCGTTGAGAACCAGAAAATATAACCTTAAAATATGATCACCGTACTCTTAGTTAACATTTCACTGGTGTATTTTAAAAAGCTTTTCCTCCAGAGAGGCAAATGGTAAAATAAGGATGCCAAAATGAACACTTGCACATGTTAACAAAGAAATCACCAACTAAGTAACCAACACAGAAGTCTTCAAAAAGCCATGGAGCCATGGAAATATGTTTAAAAAACTTCTAAAAATTACAGAATCTCGATTAGAAATACCAGTAGGAAATATTTATGTGATTCTAGTTGGATCCAATTGATGTGTATGTTTTGGAACAAATCCCAGGTCTTTTACATTGCTATGAAATTACATCTCACAAAGAATCCTTGAACTATCCCAAGTCAAGGCAGTACTTTTAATACTTGATAAGCATAAATTAGCACAGAACAGAACAAACTACCAGTTGCCAACACAAGCTTAAGAGAACATAATGGGAATGTTCACCCATTCAAGACATGGGACATGTAGGCCAGGGAAAGAGTTGCCTTTTGTATGATTAAAGTAGTGTAAACCACATCAGTCTGTACCTGACAGGAACACTAGCCAAAATTTGCCTGTCTCTGTGCTGCTGCTGCATCCAGATACAATTCTAGCAAAACAAACCTTCCTCTTGGCACTCTCCTTATGTCCGGTCTTTGCAAATGGGTCTGTGACTGTTCTCGATTTCTGCCACTGGATTGCTCCTCCAACCAGGGGTGGAAAGTTTAGTGGGCTTGTAAATATATACAAGGATTGAAGAAAGGGTGCAGGTCTCACCGTGTGAGTTGTAAAATCTTCACAAAAATATCTTTATATACAGGGGGAAAAAAGTCAGTGGCAAAATAGGCAACAATTTTGCTCACTGCATAAATACATCCCATCAACCAAGACGATAAGAACTTGTTCTGATGCCAAAGTCAAAGTTCTGGTATAGACTGAGGTTGAAAACTCTTCAGTTAAACTAAAAAGGAAGCAAAGAGATTAAATGCTTCCTCATCCTCATCCACCGTAAAGCTTGTGTTATGAAACTTTTAATAAAGCTAAATCAAAGAAGGACAGCACCCTATGCATGCTCCTTATTGCACCTTTCTGGGGTACAGGGAAATATTACCAACAGAAGAAAATCTAAAATTAAGAACTCCAGGACTAACGAAATGCAAGTGATTTCCCCAGACCTAAGAGTACCGTTTGTTTCCTCCAGCAGACTTATGTATGAAGACTTAGGTGAAAAGATGCTCCAACACAACATCCCCTGGCATCAGAAATGAGTCTCATATCAGCATTACAGGACAGATTTTGGACACCCTCCAGCTGCTCACAGTGCTCCACTGGAGGCCACCACTATGCTATTCTCCTTCATGAAGCAGTTTGAAGGATCTCCTTCATGAGCATATTTGATTCTTATGCCTCTTCCCAGGCATTTTTGACTGCCATGTGCTCCTTTCTGCTGCTGCTATAAACATGTAGCCCCCCTTCTTGAACCACACCAGCAACCAGGAGGATTTTGGTTACCCTGTCCTAAGCCAGCACTCCTCTTGATGGGAATTCCCTTGAAGCCACATACAGCCACACGGGATGGCCCGTGAGCAGAAGTGGTGTGTAAGTATACACCAGGACATAGCATAGCATAGATCCACAAAGACATAGTGCAAAGACTTGCATGTTTTTATAGACCATTCTCTACAGAGGGGAAATTCTGGCCCTTTATACTCTTTCTGTCTAACACAGACACTTAACACCACCTTGTACAAGTGGAATATGCACCTGCAATGATTGGGTGATAAAAGACATTTATCTCAATCTGCTCTGGAAAAACTGACAATGAATGAAGATGAGAAATCCTCGATTAAGAGCTGGGAAGCAGAGACTGACACAAATTTATGAGCTTTTTTATAATATCTGTATTGTTTGGTGGTGTGTTTTTTCCCTACTCAAATAAATACAATAAAAATAATCCCTCAACTCAAATTCTGCAGTGAGGAAGAATGCAGAAGAATACCTTCTGCTTTCTCAAACAAAACAGAACAGGTATAAGGTTAGGAAAATGCATTAACTTCACAATGAGAAAGGTAAACTGGATAATTTATTTGTACAAGGGATCCATAATACAGGATTTTTACGTACAAAAGACTTTTTACATACTGTGTTTTTAATCCCACCACTCTATTTTATTGCACCTTCCAAACACTTACTAAGCCCCGTAATGCAGATAAACATCTTTCCCCCCAATTCAGACAGAGAAACTGAGGCACAGACAGAAATTTCTCCAGCAAATGTAAAACCCAAGATAAGAGCACTTCCATGCACAACAAAGGTCCTACCCAAAGTCCCTCAGAAGCACTGCAAGACTTTTCAAATATTTTAATGGAGTTTGATTCATGACCTAGAAGACCTCAAAGTAGCTTTCTCTGTCAATCATTAAATCCTTAATCTGATCGCTTCTTTCATCAATCACTTTAACCTGTCTGTATTTTGGACTGTGACCCTGTCAGAGTAACTATGTGGATGGCATGGAAATGCTATGGGAGCATGAGGACTTCTCTGAAGGATCCTTCAGCAGTTCACCAGAGACATCATGTCCCCATTCTGTACTTAGTACAGTAGGCAGTAAGGTTAAAGAATGAGATACACACTTGTTCTGAAAACATCCTAACATGATTTTTCAACTAAAAGTAGCTCTGCAGATTGCATACACTTGAAAACCTGAAGTTTCAGGGGTGGGAAACGAAGCATGACAGATCTCATATTCCCCCTTCATATAATCACTAAATGCTCTTCATTATTTTTTTCCATCTTTAAATGGAAAGGACAGATTTTCACTTGATCTTCTCTACTAGCACCCAGGGAATCACATCTCCTCTCAGATTATGTATATATGTTATTATTGACAGTAATGTTAATGTGGAGTCAGAACTCAGTTCTATCATTAAACTTGTAAATTCATGTTTGACTGTGATACTCTCCTACCCTGCATGTACATGAGCAAATACAGATGAATACTATGATTTACATTTCCTAATAGCTGGATGTCCATCTAACTACCTAAATGCCACCTGTAATGGTTTGTGCAACTTAGAAACTTATACAATTAATTGTTATTGTATGCACAAAATAGACACACAACATACAGACTGATACTAAGCTGAAACATGAGAATCCAATCCTATTTTAAAAGAAAATGAAATATCTCAGTAGGTAAATGGACATTAAGTTTATGTCACACAAATCTACTTTCTGTGGTTTTGAATAGCTGCTTTTTAAAACTTGCCATGGGCCATTTTTTCTGTGCGTCTGCTTCTGGCCATTATGTCAGTTTTTAACCCATAACCTCAACCAGGCTTGAGATTTTGTTTACATGCTTTTATCTACCATATGCCTCTTTCTGATGGCTAAATTGCAACTAGCCTTTTTAGCCAGTATTTTAAAGGACTTGGCATAAACCTAAATAGCAGTTGAAAAAATGACAGGAGAAAAAGTTCTCTTTAACTAAACCTGGAGGTATTAAGACCCTTAATCAGCATATATGTTTGCAAGAATTGCACTGAATACAGTTTTTCAAGGATTCTTCATTTACTAGTGAGAACAGTAAAAATGTATTAGCTACCAAAGAGCACTCACTGCCTCTCTCATCACTACCCAGAATTTCCCAATGTTTCCTGGTTAGTAATGCAGTAATGCATCATTTCTTGGCATGTCTCTGCAAAGTGAAAAGAATATCACAGGGTAGTTTTCTTGGCTATGACATTCCCAACAGACTGTAGCATGTGTCAACAGAAAAAGCAGAGTGACGTGCCTTCCACTTTAATCGACAGATATATTACATGCCAGAAAACAGCAAAAATATCCTTTTTAATGTGACTCCTAAAAAGATTTCTAAAATTTGATATATGAAACCGTTCAACAAAATAAACCATGTTCACTCATGATGAGTTTGACTGTATTTAGATTACTTATTACATAAAGATCATTATCCTTGATATAAAATTGTCATATAGTAAAAAAGACCCTATATGCAGATAAAGGTTCCCCAGAGAGTGTCTCAAACCCACACCACATTCCAGAGCTCTGTATATCATATTTGGGCTTTTGAGTGAACCAGAAGTCATACAAAAGTACATGTAACCAGACAGCTCGTTATTGACTTTGTTTCTGAGGAGGCTTATGTACATTATTTATTCAGGCAGCTGTAAGAAATAGAGTGCTCTTATGCAACATACTCCATATTTGACAGATTCACATAAAAGTATGCAGTGGTTATATCAATGCATTTGGTCAAATCACACCCTGTTTTTATTAGAGTCATGCAAAAATGCATTGGATGTTGCTCTGATATAACAAGTTCTTTTGGAAGAGGGCCACAACCAAAGCACTGTAACAATATTGTGGTTACTGCTAGGATCACACACAAATGTATACTTTGAGTCCTTTTTTGGTGCTGTGTATGTCCGGGCATTTCATAAAATAAGCCTTCTCTACTGCTTTAATTTTGCTCACTGCTTTATAGCAACTGGGGCTTTGCAACAGTGGTTTGTTCCTCGTTCAATAATTCTTGGTGATGCGCAGCAACAGACAGGATTGACTCTATGTTCTCCAGCTGGAACAATTGTATATTTTCATAAATTAAATTAATCTAATTCCTTATATAATGTAGCTGTGAGCAAGAACTGCAGACCTGGAACTCTACCTTTTTCTACAAAGCATGAATAATGATTACTTTTTAGGTGTGTGTGTGCACATTCTTGTTTTATTAGATGAGTCTCACAACAGAAAGATTGCAGCATGAATGCCACGATTATTTTTAACATACTATCAAAACCTGGCAAAATTACTGGCTATCTGAGGTTACTAATTTAACACATTTTTAACCTAACTTTATCACCCCAGATTTATTCTCTTTTTCAAGTCAACATCTACGATGTGTCCAAACTAAAATGTGGGGAATCTTACTGATGGATCAAATTTAAAACCTCTACTTGCCCACCCAACCTAGAAGACTTGAATATGCCACTGCAGCTGGTGAAAAGAGCTCACAAACCCTAATTTCGAAATACTTGCCAGTTATTTGAGATGTTCCGTAGGACTGCAATTCCTTTTCTAAACTGCTATGAATTTCAGGTGCCTGTACAATTTTGAGATTTTCATAGAAAAAATCCATAAATTAAATCCTCCAGGGAATACTGAATAGTGGAACAGAACACAATAAGTAATATTCCTACTAAATCATCAGAATCACAAGTGGAAAAGAACAAACATCTGTTCTTCTATAGGTATGAACGGAAACAATGGAACATAGTAAATGAGCATGAAAATACCTCCTTGAGAAGTAGTATTATTAATCCACCAGCTTCAACTGAATAATCTCCTCATAACACCTTAATACTAATAACAAAATAAATTATCTGTTTAAATGGAACATTTAGTCTGCATTCAATATAGCCTTGTCATGTTGACACTAGTAAGTTAATAAACAAGTGGGTATTAAATTAGAATATGGGACTAAAATATACACTACTTGAATCATCTGAGGGGAAAATACATATTTTCAGTCATCATTTTAAATTGTTAAAAACCTATTAGACAGTAAGATCACAGTAAATACACAAATTCAATATGCTCTAATTCTGTGCAATTTATGAGATTTAAGCAAATATCAGTGAGAGTTTTAATTTGGATCTCCCAACAGCCAGACAGGATTATTGTGAGTGTAATAGTTTTATGTTCAAGTGGGATTCTGCTGTATTAAACTCTTTGTTAAACAAATCAGTCAAGCTCTCTCTCTGGAATTTTAATTTGAACCTTTGTAGATGAGCAGTGTTTCACTTTTAATGTTTGATTATCAGCACATACTTTAAAGAGGCAAGATCTTACCATTTAATATGAGTTTTCTTTCATTTTCATTTGAGTGGAATTATATTTTAGTCCAAAAAGGTTATGATTGCCTTTAGTTATGTATCTCCCAGGGCATTTAACTTGCAGCAAAAAACGCTCTGTAAAAAATGTTGCCATGTTGTCAACTTAACTAAAATCTGTTTTCTGTTAGGCTGCCAATGTTTGCTATCATGTTAACTGCAATAGTCCCTTCCTTTACCAATAGCAGTCAATAGCAGTGCTCTCAGCAGCATCACCAGAATCAGTCTGGAAAGAGAAACACAGCTCTAAAACTTCCATGACAAAGCAGCTCACTGCAAGACCCTTCAACTTTTTTAATGCTGTCTCACCCTGATTCTTTCTTGCCAGGTAGGTAGCACATAAATGAGTCATCTTATCTCATCCTGATTTTTAGACTTGCTTTCTTATTCTAGTTCCAGTCCAGAATCTGAGAAACACTTCTAAGCCATGACGGACTTCCCCATCCCACTGGCTCCCTGGCCATTCCTCTCAGCTGCCACTCAGACTCACTGTGCAAACTGCACACACACGACCTCATCTGCTTTGCCAGAAAATGCAACAGTGGCCCCAGGTTGCACCAAGGATTCCGTACTCAGACAGACCCCAGGTCACTCTCAGTAGATCATGATCTACTGATTCACCATGCAGCAGCAGGGTTACAGTCGCTCCTCACTCAGGTGTTCGCATGGGAGTCAATGGAACTATTTTCATCATTAAAGGAAGGTCTGAAGCCTTTTAAAAGATCTTTATTAAATTGTGTAAGAACAATTATGTCACTGTCTAAGTCTCACAAGAAAGAGTAAAAGACTGTAGACTAATAATAACATCATTTAGGCATTCTTACGGGCTACAAAACAAAAAAGGTAAGTTCTTGCTCTAAATAATACTGTGTAGAAGCCTAAGCTTTGGTCTCATACATCCCAATGGATAGTCTGGATATTCGGAATGAGCAGGTGTGTCTCTCTCTCTTTTGATCTCCCTTTGTCTCATGTCCTGACCAGACAGTCCCAATTCTTAGAAAATATTGCCAATAAAAGATTAATTACAACTGATGCATTCCCCTCACTTTGACTTTGGTTTCAGTGTTCTGGAATTTTCCAGTAAAAACCTTCTCTGCCAAAAATGTTCATCCAACTCTGGCTGCTGTTGAATGCCTGGAGAGTCTCAGTGGAAAATTAAACATCTCCTCACTGTTGGATGGAAGCCTACGATGAATATATTTTTAGCACAGAAAGAAGTAGCGAAGGCTAGGTATGAATGTGCAACCACTTCTGACCTTTTCTGAGACACAGCTACCATACTGTGTGGGAAGAGAGAAGGCAAGAGAGAAGGCAAGCTTATTTCACTCATAATGAATCCATGAGTTCAATTCCAAACCTCTCCTTTTATTCACCACATATTGGCTAACTGCCTCAAACTTTCCTTCAAAAGTAAAATTTAAGTCCTAGCTAATGTCACTTTTAATTAGAAACGAGTAATGACATATCTTCTATAAGATTTTATTCCCGACTTCAAAAGGAGCTACCTAGGTTTGTTTGGTGTCTTTACTTTGAAGAAAATGTCTTTTATTACTTATTTTAGTACAACACATTAAAATCAAATATCTCCTGTAGCAAAACGATTCAAGTCCCTGGAACTCAAATAATTTTCTAATAAAAAATGCATGAGACAAATAAATGCACTTTATGTTCCACAAGAAAAGGCAGTTTCAACAGGCTAATGCTCAGAGAAAATTCATTTTATCAACCAGCCATTTCATTCTTTGGTGCTGTTACAAGCTCCTCGCCGTTGCTAAGCAACCATAATTCATCGTACCTTTTAATGGATACTCTGCTACTGCTGAGAACATTAAGGTGAAGAGAATAAATGCCTTGGGTGAATCTTGAAATCTTTCATTATGCATGTCATTCTATTTCTGTAATGCTATAATGCTGAAATGTTTCTGTGGCAGGAAACTGAGTTGTGGTAATTGCATATTCCACTCATATATGTTTTGTAAGCAGAGCAGCACGTACTTGTCTAAAATGAGCTATTTCTAACATGATTGAAATTGGACTTTTCTACTTCTAAAGGTAGTAAATAAATCTGAGGGGAGAAAAAAAAGAATGAGTCTGGAGTAAAATGTCTTGAAATTTTCAGCAAGAGTGACAAAATCCTATGGCATAAATTGAAAGTAATCAAACAGGCTTGATTGTAACACACAGTGGTATGTGAATATATGGTACACAATTGAAAATGTAAAAAACACAATAAAGAAACCATATATCCTGTGCAACTTGCATCTTTTTAAAACGCATGACATTCAAAGACAGATACATGTATGCTAGATCAGGCATCTCTCTGTATTATCAAAACAAAACTCACATTTCAGCTGAATGCAAATGATGAATATTATGTGCATTTCCCACCTCATTGTTTAGGGCCTTTTCTCCTCTTGAGAAATACTTCCTTATACCAGACAAGGGGGCACCAGCATGCATACGATTTCACAATTAGGTTTGTATTTTGCAAATAAATAGTAAAGACATTATAAGGTAAGATAGAGTACTCAGGTACTTTCAATGATGGATAGCACTACAAAACCCTAAGATGGATCTGTTTTACAGGTTCAACCTGCATGTCTCATCCTGATTATCTTCTCTTTCACACCTGTGTATACCAGGTGATGTGCTCTTAAAAAAGACACTATACTCAGATAAGACATAAATTAGTTTTTCCTTGTTTTGAACATTAGATTCAGGTTTGCATTTTATTTATTTTAGAAAGAATACAATTAGCCTTGGAGAGAAACTTGTTACTTTTTTTGTATTTACCTTTTACCTTCACTTTCCTCTTTACATGTCCAGGCTTGTCATTGGAAATGCTAAGCGAGAAGCAATATTTTCATTTCTCTTCCTCAACCACTTACAGCGCTCCCCTACCAGAGGCTGGTGACCTCAAACTCATCTTGAAGCTGCATGGGCAGTAATCCTGCGTTGTGCAGGGAGGACCAGTTGGAGAGCTCTTACAGCCCTATCTGTTTTGTTGGAAAGGAAGGACAAAGTCAAACCTTTTGCTTATTCTATCCAGCTGTTGTTGAGGAGTGTTTTAAAATTACCTTTGCTAATCTGCTATTGTTTTCACATTGCTGCATTTCTGAGTATTTGGCAGTACACTTCTTTCATTACATTGCATGAAGGTGGAAGGCCTCTTTCTCTGAGAAACCTTTTGAAATCTGTTCCTCAGGAAAGCCATTTGGAGGAAAAAGACAGGGAAGATGTTGCATATATGTACACAGATGAAGAGAAGGAACTGACGGAGCTGCAGGACAGAGGTAGAGACTTTGCATCAATCTACTCTAAACGGATTATACTTGTTGAACAGCCCAAGGGGAAACCAACACACAGTAGTAACAGGAAAAGTAGGAAAGAGTTAAGAGGTTCCAAATCTGGGATAATGCAAAGTTAACATGAATATATAAATATGTCAAACCAAATTATTTCTTCATATTTTTTTCTTCTTTTCAAGTACTCATACAACTCTACCATCCACCAAAAGAAAGCATACTTGACTTTTCTTTCCCCCTCTTTTCTTCTTCTTCCCTTATATTCTTTCTTTTGTCTACTACTAGTGACAAAAACCAAGAATGTGTGATTACTTTCCGGTAAGGAAAGTGTTGCCTTTCCTCAAACCACTGATGCTTCCTCCAAAACCGTCCACCAAAGTAAAAGGTGAGATAAAGGAGCAGTAGCTTAGCTGTCTGATTTTCAAAGACTGTTTCACCCTTGTAAATGTAATTTGCTGATGCAAATCACTCATTCCCATTGCTCCAAACATTTGCTATGCACAGTTTCATTAGTGGAGTCTGCATGCACCTGAAGAATGGCTCAAAAATTGTGTCTCCTAATGATTCTCCTTGTTCTTTTCTGCTGCTTAGAGGATGGTGAACGCAGTGAGTAGCTACAGCCTGCAGAAGTCTTAGAAGGCAGATTACTGAGCCACTTCTGACTGTTCATATTCTTCCACTTAGGTTATCAAAACTATGGGAACAAATAGTGGACTTCCACATCAGAATAACAGATGTGGAATCATAGTAGTCATGCCTCAAAGTCTTCCTGAAAAATATTTTCTTACATTTCTTGGAATCACTTGATCACAACTGTAGTAAGACAGGGGCAAATCCAAGGCCTTGTGTTATCTTAAATTGAAATAATGTCTTAGGTGCAGCAACATGATGAATGCTACTTATATCTTTTAAAAGACTTATTAATTTCTCTTGAAACATTGAATTGTGAATCAGATACATGCTTACAGTTGATCAAATCTACAATTCCTAAAGTTAAGAAAATTTATGCTTAGGTAATTCCACATTTCCTCTGGTGCAAAACTGCATTGGCCAATGTCTTGCAGTTTTAACAAGGGTCAAAAATAATATAATAGAAGAATGCAAAATTAATACTCGAAGCTTCACTGTGAAGTAAATGAAGAGGATACTTAATATCATTTATCAAAGTAGGAAGAGAACAGCAAACTGAGACCTAACCACTGGAAGGTCACAGCCAATAATGTTTCTGCAAATAGAAATGGGTTGCAGAAGCATCAAATGCAAATTACTGTTTGCTGGAGAATTTTAATAGAGTTCTACGTCACATTATAAAATGTTTAATTGTAACCCCATTTTAATAACACCATCTGATTAAATGAAAAGACGCCTTGCTGTTCGCAATTACAATCTGTCAAACTGCGTATTTATTTACAGTTTCGTTTCCTAAAACCATAAGATAAAAAAAGGAAACTCTATTCAGCTTGTCAGCAAAGTATAATTATTGTATATCCTTCTGTTGGTTTCTGCATAAAACTTTTGGTTCTAAAATCGATCTAATTATAACTACATCAACATTTTAATAAATACTTGCTTTCCCTTCTTTCCCCCTCCCTCCCTCTCTCCTTCATCACTGAATTCTTTGTTGCAAACTCAGGAGGAAAAACTTCTAAGTAAGTAACATTTGTTTCTCTATTTTATCTTTTCTATCCTAAGTTATTGTTAGAATAAAGAAGTCTTTATTCAATGTAA
This sequence comes from Pandion haliaetus, assembly GCA_013401275.1. Taxonomy (NCBI): domain Eukaryota; kingdom Metazoa; phylum Chordata; class Aves; order Accipitriformes; family Pandionidae; genus Pandion; species Pandion haliaetus. The sequence goes on along the minus strand of VYZV01005660.1, from coordinate 52,042 downwards.
ATATTATTTATGGCAGTGCACCTTCCTAGCACTGCACTCAAGCAAAGCCACGGGATTAGGATGCTATTGGTTTTTTTCTGCTTTGGCATTAATGTTTTGAATATCAGCTGAGAAAGTCCTTCCAAGTATATCATGTAGCTCATCTACTACAAAGTCTGTTTATTGTAATTTATAACCTTTCACAAGAAACAATTTGCCAGACAAACAAGAAATGAGTCCAAATGTCTGAACACTAGTGTATGTATCAACCAGTTACAGAAATTACATCTCAAAGAAAGGTCTATTAAATCATCTAGCTCATCTCCCAGCCAGTGCAGGATTTTCCCATACGTACATGTTCCAGTGCTTTAACACTACCTGGCAGACTATTCGGATGACATTACAGATTTTTTTTCCAGCCTTCGCCTGTTGCTTATTTTTATCACATTACTTGCAGTGACATTCCTTAAGTATCATAAGCAACTATTCCTTCAGCCTAACTTTCTGAGTAATGGATGATGATAAATAAATATAACATTGAAAATATGCATATAAACATTTTTTAAAAATAACACACTGCAGCTGAACCTTCAGGAAGAGTTATTTTGCTCAGTGTAGGTTATGGGCTAATACAATCTGGATCATGATTACATGCTAATAAGATTTGGGAAAAGCTGATTATTTTTCTACTGTTTCTTAAATGGTCAAGTCAGCTGTGAACCAAAACAGCCTGAGTAAATATACATCCTCTTGATTATTTATTTCCTAGCTGTTCCATCAACATGTATTACCTATCATTCATTCTTAGATAAATGTACATTTTATAAATATAAATATGTACATATGTAAGCACACTTCAAAAATAAAAATAAATAAAAGACAACTGAAAAGATTAAATGGTCTGCATTAACCTCCACTGACTGCTGGGTTTCATGTATACAATGAAGTAGGTGAATTTTTAAAGTTGAGGACCTGTACCCAGAGCTTGCCCGAGGAGTCTGCAGTTGCCATTAGAAGAATTCTCTAAAAAATAAGTTAGACAAACATATGTCAGAAATGACAAAAGTATGCAGTATCCTGCTTTTGGGGAGATGACCTTTTAAAGTCCTCCCTTAAAGTCCTAGATTAAGGGAGGGACCTTAGGGTTCCTCCTGGACCAATTTCTGTAATTTGGTAAGTAACACAATATTAAGGCTGCACTGAGCCAGGATCCAAGAGGTCAGGTTACTCATGTAACTTTTTCCTGTAGTGCAGCTTTGCTATACTGTCTTTAATTGTATGACAATCAAAATAATAAAAATTGTTTCAAAACAGCACATTAGATGATATTTCTTCTCTTCAGTCTTGTTACAGTTTGCACTAGTTTTCAAAATGCTACAAAGCAAACCATTTCAGAATTATGACAGCAGAGTATGGCTCATTATTGACAAACTCTTTTAGTTGACACACCCTTAATCTGATATAATCTGAAATCTAAATTTTCTCAATTTATGAACAAATGAAAGCATCTGCTACAGGGCTATCTCTGTTTCTGTTGAAACTCTGGGACAGCCACTGCTAGAGCTGGACAGAATCAACATTAGGCCAGAATATTTCTGAAAATCCCACTGAGATTTTCAGCCAGTCACAGAGCTCCTAAAATGCAGTTCAGAGGCAGAGGCTCCAAACGACGAAGTTAGTGCAACAATGCTGGCCACAATTAAAATCACACAGGCCAGGGCCCGGGCAGAGAACTTTCCTTTCACGTGTTTCTTCTCTCCCTGCATTCACGAAAGCTGACGGCAAGTGAGAAGAAACATGCGTGCTATGCAACCGGCCTGTAAGGCCTGGGACTGGGAGTCTGGGGCAGCAGAACACCAAACTCTGGTCAGATACTTCACTTCTCCCTAGAGCTGACTGCATTTCAAGGGCAGGTGAAACAACCCTTGCACCTTTTCCATGGCTCTTAAATAAGGCTACTGTATCACTTCCAGGCTGCATGATAGCTTAAAGATCTCAGCTATCATTATATGCAGTCACTGCAATAGCTTTATATTAGATGTGTAACACATGGCAGTTAATTCCTACCCTCATTGCATTTGAGGACTTCTGCTAGTTCTAATATTGAAAGTTGTCTCTCACCATGCTGCTGCCCACGTTTCTGTTACTGATAATCAGATGTGAAATCAGCTCCTGGTAATACTTTCGTTATTATGGGTCCCACAATGTAGACTCATCTTCTTCCTCTCCCTTAAGAGCTGTGTCTTTCACCCTTTTCCTACTTGGGAATCATCTGTGTTTGTATATTGCGAATTACATTTTATTGGGTTTTTAATAAAGTAAATGTCTTTCTATTCTACAATATAGTACTTGCCATATACGAGGAACTGATACTGCAAATACCTATTTGTACTGTTCTTAGTACATTACCTTACTAGCTAATTAGTGACTACAAAGCACTTCAAACCAGAAGAAAGGTGCTGCAGAAGAACAGAGCGCTGCTAGCATTATTTTTCAAATGCTGTGGTTTATTTTTTCTAGAAAAACCAACTTTTAAAAGTTTTGCCAGTGGTTATTTTACACTGTATACTTTCTGTCAGTCAACTTTAGCTGCACTTAATATCCAGATCAGCACTAAGCCTATTGCACTAAACACTTTTTATGCTACTTCATAAGAAAGGGGAGTGTAATAAAATTCATTAAACTGAGATCCCACACTCGAGTATTAGGGCATGTGTAGGAAACTGAAGCTTAGTTACTGAGTTAATCTCTGAAATTCTTTATGTGTGAATGAAGGTAATCTTAAAGTGTATTAGAAGGAAGTCCCATCTCTGAACAAAAAAGCAAAAAAATGTTGCACTCTCATCAAGGGCCTGATCCTGCAAATCCTCCATGCGCAGGCCTTGTTTGCAATAGGACCAGAAATCTAATTTCAAATGTTTTTTCAGTTTAGATCACTTCTGTAAGGATGAAGTGAAGGCACCTGTAGCCCAATATCACCAATGTCAGGAAGTGCAATTTTAAAGATGGGATACGGAGTAGCCTCATCCTGTCATCCATTAGGTATGCCATGTCTCACTTTAGCAACTAGGCTACTTCCTTTACCAACTTTAATTATTAATTATTATTTTTAATATTTAATTATTAATTTAAAAATCTTTAATTATTAATTATTTAATTATTAATTATTTAATTTTATTATTAAAGTTACTAACTGTCACGCACTGCAACCTCACTCAACCTAGGGATTTGGTAAAAAATTTCTATGATGCAGCCATATGCAGTACATTGGTTAAATCTGTTGAATCTACTTCAATAATTTGGCTCTAGTGTCAGTCTCTGTTTAAAGCACAATGTGGATCCACCATCTGGGGAGAAGGGGGATGTTTCAGATGCTATGTACTGTCTTCTACACTCCCTTTCCAGCAGTGGGCTTCAGTGATTAACAGTGTGATACATACATACATGTATGTGTATCCATGTATATATGTATATGTATGCATGCACCCTGAGCACTGCAGTCCGCATCGTCTTCAGGCCAGGGCAGGCACACCGAGTGCCACGTTACTACCTATAACATCTCCTTTGTCTCTTTTTCTTCCCTGCAGGTTGGTTGAAATAGGAATGTTGGGTACACACGATAATATGTGAGATAAACTGTAATGCCTTTGTTCACCTGACTTCAGATGAAAAGGGTTCATTTTTGTGGGTTTTGTAACTGAAAGACATACACGACCATGCCTTAGAGATGTTCCTCACTCCATAATGCTTCTTGCTGCCACTACATACTTTAAGTCCTTCTTTGTAACTGTATACATCCATGATATGCACAGAAAATTAATTAAGAACATTAATTTTCATATCTTTATTGTCCAAATATAGAGGCAGCAGCATGTCCAACATGCCATAAATGCAGTTCAGAGGTGTGTGAGCAAGGCTACAGAGATCCTAAGTTGCATACCTGTGGCTGAAGTACAGCATCACACTAGCAGTAGAGGTTGAAAATTTACATGCTGTCCCCAGGGAATCCCAACATGAGAAAGGGCATTTACATAGAGTGTCTGTACAGACTTTGTATAAGCGAAGCGGGGGAAAAAAACAGGGAGGCAGACACCAACCTAAAATGAACCGTTATTGAAAGGACCAGGGGAGGAGTAGACATCCTTACACTTTAAGCATTCCATAATTGCCTTGAGAAAGAACGAGGGATAAAAGTAAGAAATTAGTTATTTTTTACGGATGATTATTTCTCCAAATCACAAAACACTACCAAGTAGAATTTTTTCCTCCCTTTCTGAAAACTCAAACAATGATACTTAAAGTTTTGTAAAACCATTAAAACAGGTTAAAAAACTGTGAGACTATTAATGGGACCTTTTAAATTCTTTCACTCAGAAAAATCAAGAAAGCTAAGAATGTGTTTTTTCTCCCAAAGTGAATTAAAAATTTTGCTAAATATCTATGACTCTACATAGGCAAGACTAGATGACGAGAATTCACACTCCATTCTAGGTGACACCAGCATGAAGCTCTGGGTTGCTGGTGTCCCACCCTGCAGCAGACTCATGCAGCACATCTGAACTTCCAGCATGCAAACAGCAGCATAAGTTAAGACAGTGCCATAGTGGAGCAGGTTTTGTCCAATACAAGATATCTTTCTACTCCCTGAACAAGATAGGATGAGATGATGAATGCAGTACAAATCCATGAAGGGTGTGTGCAGTCTTCTCAACTGCTTTCAAGTTTCAAGGAATGCAAATGCATGCATTTAAATAATGAAACAGGTGGAAGGAGAGGCTACTCCACCTGATGCAGAAAACTCTCCCTTTCATCTGCACTGTGGGCTTCTCCATTTTTTTCTTCACAAAAGCATCTTCACAGTTCTCAAGAAAGACATTTCACTTCTATTCCATCTATTGGCCTTAAGATCACTAAGATTTTTTTTGCCAAAGACTGAGTCTTCAGAAACATTTCATTATCTTGCTGTTCTTGACAACTACATGCGATGTTAAAAGCAGCAGATTAAAGTCAACAGTCTCTGCTGCTGAAACCCCTGAATTTCTGACATTTTCTGAGAGTTATGTTTTCTCTATCTGCATACTCTATTATCTGTTTTGTTTGACACTTGCAGCTATGATGCTGCTTATGCATTAATCACTCCTGTGAGTACTTCACATGTGAGGTGTTGTATAATCTACCACCCGCAACTGAAGGCTTTCTCTTCGCACCACATTCATCATGTCTTAGCCTGTGCCTATCTGGTTAAAGTCTAAGAAACAATAATTAATACTGCTACACGTATTCTTTTTCTTACTTTTTTATGTAGCCAATAAATTCCTATCGGACAATGGGTAACCACTGTGACAAAAGTTCACCAAAGCATTTTCTACAGAAGGCTGTTTTCAAAAATAAAATACACCACCTTGTTATATCTTCTTGAAATTATACTGAAGTTGTTTTCCTACTGAATTTTTGAAATATGTGAGCCACATGGAGTCTCAACAACTACACTTTAATAAGCAGAATGCCATATTTCCCAATTGACAGTATATCAACAGCTTCATTGGCAACTTTAAAAATGAGACCTGGAATTATCCTAAAAAAAGTTCTGATCATCTGTGTACAAATATTTTTCTACAGTAATGAGCAAATATTTACTTGCTCTATCTTTAAGGTAAGTTCTTAGTACTTACAGACAGAAAGTATAGCTTTACCAGATACTTAAGACCTTAAAAAAAGCTAAGTTCATGAAAAACACTAACCACAAATATTTTCACAGCAATTCTAGTCCTAGCTGACCTCAAGAAGGTGGGCTCCATCGATAGCCTAAACCCACAGAGTGCTTTCTTCCACTCTGTTGATTTTCTCTTGGGAGGGAGAAACTGTAGAGCTGCTACCAGTTGAGGTGCTATTAGCGATGCTCGCCTGCTATGTACGCAGAGATTAATGTTTACTGCCAAGAGCTCCTGAAGGACAATGTGACCCACAGGAAGGTTCTGGTACCCCTACTCTAGTGGGGGGCCATTAGACCAGTTCCAGATAGCGCACGTCTTTTTGAGAGATGCCCCATCTTGATTTCAATTCTGAGGTACAGAGAACCAACCACCTCCCATAGTACATTATTTAAATGGTAAATTTCCATCACTGTTAAAAATGCATGCTTTGTTTCCATACTGATTTTATACAGCTGTAAGTTCTAGACATTGGATGTTTTAATGCTTTTTTTTGTAGCATTGTGAAGAGCTTCTGGTAGCAGATATGCAATATGCAGGTATTTATAAAACCTTGATCAAGTTACATCTTAATCAGCTCCTCTACATATCCTTTTTGTTGTCTCTCTGATGACAAAAGAGTGCAGCAGACATCAGAAGTAAGGAAAGATAAACATGATGTCCCAGAGCCCTTGATGGAATAAATCATGATAATTCTACTGAAGACAATAAAATCAGGCTAACTGACATCAGCTGAAGATTTGGCTGTGTATCCCTATGGTTAGGCTGTTTGACAAAACATACACTAACTATTGTAACCTTTTGCCACACAAGGCTTATTTCAGCGAGAAAATTCAGCTCATAAAATATGGTGGTTACTTTTTTTTTAAAAAAAAAAAAAAGAAAAAGAAAGATAACCTGCAAGAATACAAAGTTGCTTAATAAGAGAGAAAAAAAAAACCTTTAACACAAGATGTTCCATGACCTTAGCTTTATGATTTGGTGGTTCTGATGGCAATAACTCACTGCAATAAAATTTGGGGTAGCAGCAGGTCTGTGTAGCATAACAGTAAATTTTGATGTAAACTGAAGACCAGAGCCTGGTAATGAGGCACAAATGTGAAGTATTCACCAGAGACTAAAAGTATCTTCTACCACTGGCATGCAATACAAGCTAGAAAAAAGTATCCAAGATGATTCAAATGTCAACACTTAAGGTAGAAGGGGCAAATCTTTTGTTTTGTTATAGAAGTTTTTCGTCTTGTTCATCAGAAATAAAAAGTTCCTGTTTGACTCAGTAGTTTGCACTAACACTTAAAGGTGCCAAAAAAAAATCAACCATATAGGTCAGCCTCAAGATGAGTCATGAACACTGAATTTAAAATAATACGTATGAAACTAGTAAAACAAAGTGTCTTAAATAAATCCAAGCTACCACAACAACAATCTCCTGTATTGGATTTATTAGCAACTGTACTGTGAATAAGAAATACTAGCTTCATTCTACCTGAGAAGAAAAATGACAAAAAAAGTAGCTGTCCGCTTTCTTCCCTGTTATATAGTGCCACATTTTGTTTAAGATATTACTCTCTCATGGGCTGCATATCTAAAAAATATAATTCATGAAAAAGTATAATGTAATTGTTCGGGCTTTGATGAATTGGGGCATAATGTTAAATAATTATTCACTGCCTTTATTCTTCTGTCAAAGTGTGAAAAAAAAGAGCGCTTTTTATTGCTTTTTTTTTTATATAAGGACATGGGCCTTTGTGACATGCATTTTATTTTAAACTAATGCTTCTGTTATTCCACATCTGAATAATTATAGCTGACATCATCTACTCTTCCGTGTCCTAGAAGATCTTTAGCTCTAGTCCAGTGTTACATATTTTATGCATTACATGAAATAAAATACCTCAATATTTTGAAAATATTTATTTTAAAAACAGCAATGAAATTGTCTGTAATCACATTTTCTGCTCTGCTTTGAAAGCAGCATTATTCAATATGCCAGTGGTCTTTTCCATAAGAGCAACATATTAGAAATTCATGCTGCTCTAATATATCTGAATTCATTGATGTACTGCACTCCCTACAGACCTAAAAAAACATTTTTGCTTCAGTTTCATATGTCCTGCACATTACCTACTGATGTGGTGGTTGTCAAAACAGTTGTACAGTAGCCTTTGAATTCAAAGTGTGCCTTGACTATATACTAAAACTGACAATAAACCTAAGTATATACATTATGCTGGCTTTTGTTGCCAGCACAAGTAGAGCATTTGGGAAATAAATCCCCTGATTTTATTGCCTTTTAACATGTTTTCCACTTTAAACTTCAAACCCAGAAATGTTAAGCATTTCAAGAAACTAAAACCTCTTATTTCTTTCTTGTAAATTTTCTATAGTATACCATCGTGAGCCACATTTCAAAAAGATCAGCATAAGATTATAAATTAAAGCATTCAAAAAATAGGGGTTTTTGCCTCTATGTAAAAACAGCACTGTGATTTTTAACCCTGGTTCTTGGGGAAAAAAGCAATCACCTATAGGATATACTAAAGAAGCTGAAATGTATGTAGTTTTATCTATGAAATGAACACACAGTAAAACTCGTTTTATAGAACACATCCAAAAGCATTTTTACAGATAGCCACACACTCTCATAGCAATGGTATATACATGCATTTGTTTGCAAATGTTAGAAGGGTATTTTTTGCGGTCCTTCGAATATTTCAGGAAAATTTATGCAAACAGAGAACTGCTGGCAGGTCAAGCCCCAACTGGAACTGAACCAAACCTACAGAGGGCTATCTTCAACTGTAGTAAATCAGGAAGGGATCCCTATTTCATTACTTAGAAACAAACGTGCCTACAGGACCATCAGTACATCTTCATTAAACAACTCTCTCTCTCTCTAATTGGATCCACTTAAGAAGCAGGAAAAGAAGTCATGTCCATTTTGAAGGAGGACTTTAGAGAGCTCCCACATGTGGCCAACCATGCTGGGGCTGGACCGTGTGTTCATACCACTGTGTGTCACATTCTGCACAAATTCTGTAAACTTCTGAAGCCCCAATATCCAAATATAATGAGCATTTAAAGAAATCTGCATGTGACACCATGGTATAAATTCGTGTGCATGTGCATGTGTGTATATGCCTGTATGTCACCTAAGCAGAAAACAGAAGTACACAAACATAGAAGCCAATACATGAANTCCTTCGAATATTTCAGGAAAATTTATGCAAACAGAGAACTGCTGGCAGGTCAAGCCCCAACTGGAACTGAACCAAACCTACAGAGGGCTATCTTCAACTGTAGTAAATCAGGAAGGGATCCCTATTTCTTTACTTAGAAACAAACGTGCCTACAGGACCATCAGTACATCTTCATTAAACAACTCTCTCTCTCTCTAATTGGATCCACTTAAGAAGCAGGAAAAGAAGTCATGTCCATTTTGAAGGAGGACTTTAGAGAGCTCCCACATGTGGCCAACCATGCTGGGGCTGGACCGTGTGTTCATACCACTGTGTGTCACATTCTGCACAAATTCTGTAAACTTCTGAAGCCCCAATATCCAAATATAATGAGCATTTAAAGAAATCTGCATGTGACACCAGGGTATAAATTCGTGTGCATGTGCATGTGTGTATATGCCTGTATGTCACCTAAGCAGAAAACAGAAGTACACAAACATAGAAGCCAATACATGAACTGACAGCAGAATAATGAGAAAGAGAAATTTTAGTGATTTTTTTTTTTTTTAAGTAGTGGGGGTGCAATAGGAAGTCCAATCAATCAAAAAAACTTCAAAGAAGGCTAATTCTAAATTTAAGTATCACACAGTAAATGGCAATGGGAAATTTACATCTCCCAGCATTGTAAAATTTTTCAGAAAGAATTTCCACAGTGTAAAAAATCTGTAAGAAACTAATAAGAATTCGTTGAGCTGGCAGTGGGCTGTTATTGTGTGTACTTAATACTTCCACAAAGGAGAAATCTTAGAGAGCTTGGGGCAAATCCTGCAATCCTCACTCAAAGGGATTTCATCTGCAGCATGGAGGGAGTGCTGCACAGTATGAAACCAGGTCTTCTAATGGGTGGAGTTTTGAAGGGGTTTTACAAGGGGAACATCCTCAATTTTCAATCTGTCCAGAATCACAGAAATCGTCATCTGAAAACACCTGGTAGGTGAGATGAAAGAAAAATGCTATGCTCAGTGTACAAACTATTTTCCTACTTGCTTCTGAGCTCACTGGGTTTCCTTTCTCTCATTTGGCTAACATTAATTAATGCTTTGTATATAAAAACATCAATTGAAAACCCCTCACTAATTCTAACACATACAAAAAGGAAGGCATTATTGCTAAAACACTAACATGGGTTAAAAACTGCCTAAAAGGAAGGATGTTGAAAGTAGAAGAAAAAAAAGAGACCAAATTCAATCAGAGGCATATTGTACTGCAGTTGAATTTGTCCCAATATAAGTAAAATTTGCTGAAGATGTGAAATTAATTAGGGATTGAGAACAGCCAACAGATTCATTTCTAAGAATAATTTTTCTGAAAACACTCATTAGGGCCCTGAAAAATGAAGTAATACATGGTTTCCAAATACACTAAGTGGTAGTTGATACACCAGAAATTATATGGCACCAAGAGTTTAGGTAGATTGGAGAAACATATACATTATTTTCTGTGTGAGGCAATATAAAAGTGTTTTATGCAAGTACTTGTTAAACAGATCAGAGTTTGATGAGACAGTGAAAAGGAAACTTAGAAATGAGTAATAGCAAGAGAAAAGAGTCATATTGAAGAAAAAAATGTAAAAGGTTCTGGATTATAAAGAAGAGCTTCAAATTTAAGTAAAGAATGCTAACTCTACAAAATCCTCTGTCTTTCTTCATCAATGGAAAGCCAAAAGGACAATGGGGCCATTCCATTCGCTGAAGAAGTCACTGAATTAACTGAAGAATTAACTTAAATTATCTCCCTCAAGTTAATTTCTCTCAAGTTATCAAATTCAAATCAGAAGAACGATACAGCTCAAGTGTTTGAAGTGTACAAAATCGTGGTGTTAACATCCTACCAGTTGTACTAACATGAGATGTAGCTTAATCCTCTTCACAGACAAGCCAGCTTGAGTTAAAACTATTGCTAGTTAAGAGGCCCTCTTGTGTGCAGGGGTCATGCAAGTTAGGGATAACAGTTGACTTAGCCTATGATGCTTTAAGGAACATGCTTTATTTATTGAATGAATCCTCAAAAATGACTGTAAAAATTTAGCACATATTTTCTTGACATCTGATTTTAATTTTTTCCAATCTTCACTAAGTCCCAATAGCAAAATTGCCTAGTTATATTATTCAGCTTTCTTTGTATTTGCCCTTGATGCAATAATTCACTGTGATGATCTACAAACTCGCAGGGCCCTTTGTTCAGAGCTTGTTGCAAGAGGTTAATGTGGAACATCAGAGCTTAAAAGCATGCATAGTTTTGAGCCATAGCCATGGCTCAAAAGAGATCAATTCAGTGAAATACTGCTTGTCTTGACTGGAGTGCCAAGCATTTCTCTTAGTTTTGCAAGTCCTTTCATAGCTCTGATTCTCAGAACCCCACACAAGATTTAGCTCATGCTCTTTAATGCACACCATCAGCTTTGTATAAATGCAAGCAAAATCCAAAATATTTTCCATGAACTATATTTATATTTCTCTATGAAAATCTGCCTCTCATCCCCTCCTCCCATTGAACATAACCCTGGGGTCAGATTCTGACCTCAAACACAAAGAATGCAACATCCTAGTAAATCAATAACAACTAAGTAGCACATAAGAAGCCAAGACTAGCCCCCCTGCAGTACAGCTTGTTGGACATCCTCAGAAGGAATGCAGAGCTCCTCAAAATCAAAGCAGCTTTATTTTAATTAAGTTGTAATGAACCTGTGACAAGGCAGAGTTTTGTTGTAAACTGTCTGTTTTCTGGCCACCATGGCCCCTGGCTTGGGGCTGTTAGTCTGAGGGGCTGATGGGGAGCTCAGCCTAGATCCCTCAGCCCCCAGACCTCCATATGCTGCCACAGCTCCCAGGCTCCCAGGACTGATTTATGTTTTTTAGGTAATGTGATGGAGACCTAGCAAGATGGAAGCCTAAACAGACTCAGTCCCTAAGCACAGAGCCTCCCAGCTGGGACACAGGGCACTAAGCCTCTGATCCTTCAGTGAGAATCCCAGACCCTTGGATCTCTAGGAATGGTAGACCCTTAACTTCAGCTGTCCAGACCTGCAGTTCCTGGACAGCCCACATAGCATAGAGCCTGAAGTGCAGTGAGCCCCACACAATGCCAGGTCCCACCCTCTTCCATAAGATTTTTAACTCTTTCGTGAAAATAATCTTGTCTAGAGCTGCTATGTGAGGAATATACTAATTATTTGTAAAGCTTGAAAATGTAACATGTAAAGTAGCTCCGCAGTTGTTGCAAGCAATTTAACATTCAAAGAAGTGATTTATAATATAAGGCTTCCCAAGATTACGACCATAATGACTATCTGACAGACTTTATAAGCAAATCGTCCAGTCATTTCAATTGGATTCTGGCTGGCTACGGACTGGGAACTGTAAAAAGGCTGTAAGATTTGGCCTAGAATCAGAAATAACATTTGCTGTTTTCCAAACGTGCGGTAAACAAGAAAGGAGATATTAAATTTTTGTACGTCTCTCAGCACATGCAAATGAGAATGGCAAGAGCCTTGTGAGACAAACAGCACATTGGCCATCTGGATCCAAACCCCGAACCAGCAGAAGTCAAACCCTTGAGCCTCCTTTTGTCATTATTCACATCCACGTAAAGCAGGAGTAATTCTACTCAAGGTGGTGGGTAACATGCTGGCTTTGAGGAACTCAGCTGTAAAACCCCCACTGCCTCTGGTGGGGTGAGAATTTGACATAGGGAGTGTGATGTAAAACCCAGAGTCAGGTCAGCTCACTCCATGACTTGAGTGGTACAGGAGCTGGCCCCTCAGAGGATTTCAAACAGGTCTGTATTTCCATGATTTCACAACTTAAAGCAGAACAGAAGGGAAAGACTAAAAATGCTTACCACAGAGAGGGAATTGGAAAGCAGCGTCCCATCTTGGCCAAGCATGTTGGAAACTGTAATTTCAGGTAGATCCATGTTTTGTGGGTGGAATGGAAGGAGGCCATTGTGGTTCATGGGATGACACAGAGAGTGGTATCCAGACTCTATCTCATTCAAGTGCACCAGGGAGTGGTCAGGCAGTGACGGAGGAGTTATAGGAGGTATGTTAAAGTCTTCACTTTCAAGACTTGGACCAGGAAACGACTGGGGAAAAAAAAAACCCAACAAATGGGAAGTGCTATGAAAATTGTATGAATACTGCTCAAGAATAATAATAAAAGTCAAACAAAACAAAAAGCCCAACTCACATACTTCTAAGCAGGAGCTTCAATTTAACAAAGAGAATATTTTAAACACCCATGTATTATAATAGTGGCATTTCACCATTATGTATGGAAGAAAAATTGCCTCTAAGGCATAAGAATCTTTGATACTTTCAGAGCTTCCATTAGAAAGATTTTCTTTAAAGAAACTGAATTCAAACAGATTTCAAGGGTCCTATTAAAATTTTCCAAGAGTGTTCATCTAGCTGAATACCTTTTTCATGGGAATTGTGGAAAAGGGAATGCAATTTATAAAATTAACATTGGCTTAAAATGGTTCATAAGACTCCCTGCTACTCAGATCATGAATTATATAGTGAAGAAGAAAGGTACCACTTTTAGGTTTACGGGAGAACCATGCATTTGTTCTGCTACAAAGAAAAACAAATAAATACAGAAATAGTACATACCTTGTATGAATATACTTTGTGTTTATAAAAATACATTTATGATGTCTCAAAACCACTGATTTTTCCTTTTTAATCTGTAAACTCAACGATACATACATTTTATCAGTCATCTAAATGAGTTACTCCACAAAGTAACTGTTTATTCTTCTGTTGTCAGCTGCCATTAAGTCATCCAACTCAATCTGATCCAAGGAAGAGCCACAGGCAAAGTCAAGAGTAATGCACCAAGGTGGATAACTGCTATTATTTATCTACACTCTTTGTAGAGTCGGTAGGTTCATTTGGGGGATAGGGGTGGGTATGCTTGTATTTCTTAAAGGAAAAAGGTGAGCAGGGTTAGATACATGACCCAAATCAAGAGTTAAAGGGATCAGTCGTACTGGTTCTGCCTGAAAGCCTGCTCTGCTTTTCTGAGAACAGCCACAGTTCTCCTTTGCCAAGTGATCAGTCTTTGCACATCCCACACCCATAGTCATGAGGTTTACAGCACAGAGACTACTTCCACCCTTCCTGCCCCTCTGCAGCAACGCAGCCCTGCTCTGTCCACTGCTTTTGTTAATTCTGGAAGTGCAAGGTTTTAAATACATTCTGCTCCTGCAGAGTATCTTCAGGAAAGATGAAAATGAAAGCACAACTTCAAAGACCAGCCATTAGCAGAAAATGTTTTCCCCAGTACGAGTTTGCAAATGGAGGACAGTATGGTGTATGAATTCATGCAGAAGCACAGGGGAAGAATCAATGCTGAATTACAAAGGGGTTTTCATTAGTCATTATAGTAATACTGTCCCTGCGATGCCGGAGGTTACGCTCCTCAGTATGAGCATGGATATAAAAACTTAAATCAGACGAACAACAAACAGTGTTACATGTTTTCAATGAGCTGCTGAACACAGAAGAACCTACTCTACTGCACGTTGTCATGGTTTTGGTTGCTTTGTTTGTTTCCCAACAAAGTTTACACCTCTGTTAACAAATACCTTAGTATGAAATAGAACAGGAAGGCTAGACTGCAAAGGCCAAAGTAAAATCCCAAAGAATGAAAACAACAGAACAGGGAGAGGAAAAGGTTTGGCAGTGATATCACCATCCTTATGTGTGAGGACTTTGATTCTGCCCATGCTTTCCAACTGTGTTCCTCACCTCCAGTGCAGGAGTTTGCTCTCCCCTTCCCCCTGCTCTCTCCTTAATGGGAAATTGGTGTGAGTCTACTGTCGTTTGTAAATCATATTTGTCCTGCTTTTAGAAGCCACGATACAGCCATCAGTGGAGACACCTCCAAGGGAGGAAATACAGTAAAAATAGACCTCCACTAAATGGGTAGGAGACTTACACATGGCAAAGAGAACACGTCATATTTACTCAGCCACAATGTATAAACTGTGCAAAACCAATTAAAAGTATTATGGGCACTGTATACACTATTTGCTAATTACTATTATATTAAATTGATGATGAAAAGAAAGGTGTCTAAAGTGAGCTTATATCTAATACCACAACAACAAAGCAGTGAGGAACAGAAATGAAGGAAGGCAACACCCATAACGCTCTGCTGGACCAGTACTATTCCCCACAGGTACACTTGGATTTGGTTACTGTGATCCTGGTAAGCTTAGATCCATGTAACTTACAGCACCAGGAGGGATTCATGAAAAGAGGACATTTTGTGTTAAACACTGTCTTTCCTACTGTCCCAAAAGACTGATGGTCTCAAAAGTTTTCTCTCCCATGATTTTGCAGGTACAAAGGAGTGTTAACATCTGTTTTCTCTCTCTCTCACTGTCTTACAGTGAAAATACCTTGTCCTGCTTCTTTGTTGAACCAAGATGTCTCAACACCTTCTAGAGGAGGAAGAGACATCTGCCCTCCTACTTTCCTTAAGCAAGACTAGGACAAGAGTCTACAGTATTGTCTCACCACTTCTTTAACAAGAAGAAGGGACTTCAACTTACATTCACTACTGTTATGGGTTTGTGTGGCGCGGTTTTCCTCGGTGGCAGGGGAGGGGGGCTGCAGAGGCGGCCCCTTTAAGAAGTTGCTGGAAGAATTCGCTACCTCAAAATGTCGGACCCGCGCGCCAAAATGTCGGACCTGCCTCTAGGTGGGGAGTGACGGTGGTAGCGCCTCTGGGAAACATATTTAAGAAGGGGAACCGGTAGTGGGGGGGGGAAACCTGAGAGGAACATCGCTGCCGACACTGGAATCATGGAAGTGGAGGGGGAGGAGGAGGAGCCTGAGGAGGCTGATGGCCCTGCAGCCCAGGGGGGTGAACGGTGGAGCGGAAGCTCCCGAAGGTGGCCGTAACCCCATGGTAAAAACCGCGCTGAAGCAGTGTGAGACGGGAGAGCAGCCCGCGGAAAGGACCCGCGCCAGGGGAGTTCGGGAAGAACTGAAGCCCGCGGAAAGGATCCGCACCAGGGAAGTTTGTGAGGAACTGCAGCCCGCGGAAAGGAACCACGTTGGAGCAGGGAACGAGAGAGGAATCTTCCCCCTGAGGAAAGAAGCGGCAGAGCCGATGTGTGGCGAGCTGACTCAACCCCCATCCCCGATTCCCCTGCGCCGCCGGGGGGAGGAGGTAGACAGCATCGGTAGTGAACTGAGCCGGGAAGGCGGGAGGGGTGGGGGGAGGTTGTTCTGATGTTTGGTTTCCCTTCCTAATACCCTTGTGTTTTGTTTTCTGTTTTGTTTTGTACTAAATTCAATTGATTTTGTTTCTTCCCCAAGTTGAGCCTGTCTTTTGCCTGTGACCATAAGTGGGGAGTGATCCCTCCCAGTCCTTGTCTCGACCCACAAGCCTGCCTTTGGATTTTCTCCTCATCCCAACGTGGCCAGGCGAGGGGGTGGGGGGTGAGTGAGAGGCTTCGTGGTGCTTTGTTACCGACTGAGCTGACCTGAAACCACGACAACTACTAAAAGCAAATATTTCTAACCCAACTATTGACAGGCTGGTGTGCCTACACCATTAATATTGGAGGCATTCAGCAAATCTGCTTATTTGTACACGCTTTTTGCATGCCATATGTGGATAGTCCAGGTTTTACTTTAGTTAAGACTTCGATTTGCTGTGTTTCAAATGTGTCTTTAATTAGTAACACCTCAAAAATGATAGAAGCAATTGAACCGCCATGAAGACATTAGCTTCACTTACTAAAAAGGAAGTAAAACACCAGTGGCATAAAACTCCACAACCCAAGTTGTGTCATGTGTAAATATATAATAAAGTTACATATATATTATATGGGCTAAGCATTTTAAATAGCTGGTTGCTTTCTGATTATTAAAAAAAAAAATAATCACACCATGGTTATTGCTTGCAAACCAGTTAGAGTGTATTTGATCCCACATCACCTACCACATCACTGTCCACTACACTTAAATAAGCTTCTTAAAGTAGTAGGAGTAGTGTAGCAAAGGCAATAACAACACACCAAAACAACATATAATTCAAGCAATAGTACTTCTACAGTGTTTTTTCTTTACTTTTTTTTCGTTTTAAGACGTAAAGTATTTTACTACTTCAATAAAGCTAGTCAGAATCTAAGGCGTATGCTTATGGTATGGACAGATATTTGAATGAATCTGCAGAGCACCCTATTCACCTAACATTTTCAGCCAATTTGATATTTCCATACTTAGTATGTGTGTATGTAACACACAGACATAACTTCCTCAGGGAAGTTACTTTAATGGTGATGTGGCAGTACTCCAGTTTGCCTTGTCCAGGAGCATGGTTAAGATGCTTGTAATGACCTGGCACACTGGCACACCAGAAACCAAAAGTCCTATATATAATTGCAGCAAACCCAACACATCCCAGAAACAAGGCTGTTGCAACTCTGTGTGGAGGGAAGGAGTGAGGAACAGGATATTTGCTTGTCCTGCCAATAGCAGCTACAAGCTTCAAAACCCACTCCTACTTTCCTGCCACCTCTCCCCTTGTCATTGGGAAAGTCTTCTTGAGGAACCATCTGCAGTGTCCTTGATTCAGCTGATCCAGTGCTGGCAGTGGGCTCTCCTGGAACATCATATGGTTACCTTCTTCCCCAAAAATGCATTTAAGGGAACTCCATCACAAGGCCATGTCCAAGGTTTTTCCTGCAGGAAGATCTTCCACTCACAGGCCAGTCATCATCCTGTCCCAAGCCCCAGGCTTTCTTAGAGCATCTCTTCTTCCAACCCAATCCATTTATCTGGAATTTCTAATGAAAGCAGTTATCTACCACCAAAAGCATTAGGGAAGGCTGCACTCCCTGTATCTAATTACAATTCATAAGTACAGCTCATACATATTAATAATAAATGGTGGCCCGTAGCTTCAGCTCTGTTAGGTTTTTCTTGGGGGCGGGAAGAAAGGTTAGGGTCTTTCCCTCCGCTCCAAGGGTTTTTTCCTTCACAGTTGCCTTTACTATCAGCAGGACTTTCTTTATTCAGAAAGACATGGAATAGCTCCCTTTCATTCTAGTGGTCACAGAAATACTAGCCAGCTCGCCTTTTCACTTTTGAATCAAAAAAGAATAGCAGTAAATGCTTTATTTACTTTACCACAGAGCCGCTAGGAACTTTGCCAGTGGTTTCGCTTTCATCTCATGACTGTGGGAGTGGATGAGGTGTTTATCAGCTCTTCAGTTTAGGGAAACTTCCTGGGCCTTTATTACATTCCAGAGTGAAAGCCCTCTGCAAAGTAACGCCATTAAACCCACTGCATAGCACTGAACAGACACAGGGTTTAATTTTACTGTATTATAAAGAGGATTTTCATTACACCTGTATTTATTATAAACAGATTTCAGTGTATTTCAGATGGGAGCTACACAGTGGGAACCTCAGAATTGAGCATCCTTAAATTTGGGCTATTTATAGACACAAAACTATGAAAAGTTTTTTGAATCAGGGATGCCTTCCCAAATCTGAAGAACAGTATTTGTGATATTTCTGCCTCAAATGATGGAAACTTTATAAAGCAGATGATCTCTGAGATGCCCACTCTGAGATCAAGAGACCTCACTATCTATGCCACCTAGCCTATAATTTTATAAGAAAAGCTTGCCAGAATAAAATGATACAAACACTTAACTCTGATTCACTGTCCAACCCATGTCCAAGCTTTTGTTCCTGAACAATGACCTCATTGGACCCCTTCAATTTATCTTTTATGCCACTTAGCCTGGCCAAATCCAGCAACAAGCTATGGAAGGGGGCAAAACTGGGGGCGGGGGGTGAGATGTATATCAAAGGTCAGTTCTTTACTTCAGCAACACATAACTCAAATTAGGGTTAAGCATCCTGCTGTGCTAATAACAGACACACACACACACAAATTCTAGTATTTATTTTCGAGGAACCCAGATACTCATTGTTATCAGAAAAATAAGGGAAATGCTTGCACAACCTGCTGCATAAGAACTGAGGAAAAGGGAGTAAGGAGAAAGAAGGAAATAAAAATAAAGCCCCTTTGCTTAAGATCTCTACAGTGATGACTGCATATTGGCCAGGAAAACTTACTTATGTTTCAAAATAATTTTAATAGAACTTTAAAAAGTAATCAGAGAAGGGAAACCAGAGGAGATACCTCAGACTGACCACAAGAGGCAGCAAGCATTCAAACATCCAGTGTAAATCCCTCTGGAAAGAGCAGAACCATTACTATATGACAGCACAGAAGACAACATACATTAAGTAAGTCTAATTCATGTGCTCAGTGGTTGCTTCAGTCACCATGCATATACTCAGCAGAATCTGGTATTAGCAACAGTTCCTTAAAAATTGGGAATTTGCCTATAGAGATTTAATTTAAATGAAATGAATGGTACTGCCAACTATGTAGAGCGTGTCTTAATTTTTCATTTGCACCAAGGCTTCTGCATCTGAACTGTGGAAAGATGCCAGTTTTTAAAAGATAGATGCTTCAGGCTGTCTTCTCTTCTATTATTGAACACATTGTTACATAACTGAAATACTTATGAATCGAGAGTAATGTAAAAACAATGAGCTCATTAGAAGAGGAAAAACAGCAATGTTGCTTATGCACATCTGAAGTTAGGATAACATATCTGACAGCAGATATTTCTAGGAGTTTTAACAGGATCAACCTTATCTCTAATTTCTAAACGGAGGACCTTCAGAAGCAAGTGTTTTGCAGCTTCTTTTGTCTCTGCATGAACAAGGCTTGATAGCTTGAGACTATAATGCATTACTGTGGAAACCTTCGGTCTGTTACATAAATCATCTTAACACTCAGCAAGAATTGTCCAACAGTGCCATTGATATGTTCAAGTCAATGATCCTGCAAACAATTTTTTTGTGTTTCTTCATATGGTAGACAACAGCAATAAATCATATTCATTTAAAAACACACAATATACTAATTTATCAAGCAACAGCTATCAAAAATATATTACAGGGGAAGGTATTACTTTTTTCTATTGTGTTAATCAATTTCTCTAATTTACATTAGGTAAAGGGCAAAGCCTCAAGCAAAACATTAATTTTCCAGTGCCAGATGAATTCCATTTTCAAGAAGGAGAATAGGCTGACAATGATATTATTGATTTAAAACAATTACAGTTTCAAAGTTAACAGAATTATGTAAAAGAGTAGTCTTTTTTTAAGATTCCACTCTTGAGAGTCTTTTTGTTAATTACATTAATTTTATACATATACTATAGCGGTTTGCTGGGAAACGTGTTTTCAGTGAAGGTTGTAAATTGAAATACATTTTAAAGATGACAATAAGTAGAAGTACAAATATTATAAAAGATTACAAGATCTGGGCTCCGCAAACACCGATACTGTAATCAAAGCACTTAAACTTCCCTTTAGACAAAGACCCAGCTTTCTTTTTTAGAAAGTTTGGGTAAATTTGTAAGAGAAGAGCAAATCTTTTTTAGAATTACTGACCAACCCCCAAAGCAATTCCTTAGGAATACCCAAGAGCCTTAGGCATACACGGGGCATCCTTAGACCTCCAACCTGGAGTCTTGGCCTGCTCACATGTGCCACCCTCCCACCCTTCTCAGCGTGTCCCCAGTGGGGACCCATGCATGGTTGTTGTTCGACACCCTTTTCACTGTTCTCCTGAAAAGAAAGGCACTTGGTTCCCCAATGTCTGACAGTCCCTAATACTGCAACCTCCAAGGAGCACCACTGGGGGTGCTTTAGCAGTATCCCTGCACAAACATAGTTCCTGCTTGTCCAGTGTTTTGGGGATGCTGAAAGGAAGGGGAGAATTTCACCACAATAGGTTTCTACATGCTACATACTAAAGACAAGTAGAGCAGCTCCATCCCTTCATAGACACTGCTTCAGAGTGTTTACAGACCAGGAAAAGGAGACACAGAAGAATATTCACAAGATTTTCTTTGCCACAATAGGCACAAATTATTATAATTATTATTTTTTATTATTATTATTACTATTATTAGTACTACTATTATTATATTTCAATGAAAGCTAAGATTCTTAAGGTAACTTGGGATCCTATTTGACAGGTTTTGGTCTGTACTATACCCCAGGCAATATCACCTATGGAATAATCTTGAACTTAACACCACAAGCTATACTTCTATAAATTACTCACTACATTTGCTAAATATTCTTTTTCGATTAGAGATAAAAAGCATATTAAAAATAAAACACTTCTTAGAGATCCTCTCTGCAAAATATACCTAAATTATGCTCACTACAAAGCACTGGGTAATAAAACCATCAATATACATATTCAATAAGCAGAATTTAACTTAAAAAAATAGGATTCACATCTTCACAAATCCTGCTGCTTGAAAATATAGATGATACACCACATTTAGCCTGTCAGAAGCCTCATTAACATCATAGACTCTAAACCAGCAATCAAGACAGTGTGCTCTTCACATGTTTACATTTTTAAATGCTCTTAAAATAGCAGTAGTATAAATTTACATTTAAGCATTTCTGTTTAGGGGGCATATATTCTGTCTAAATTTCCAGATCCGTTCTGAGGAAGACACCAAAAGATGAAATAATGTTGTACCCAGGGCACACAATGATGAAGGACAATGAATCCTTTTCTTTTCTGTTCTGGTTGTGTGTGGGGTTTTTTTGTTTTGTTTTGTTTTTTTCTTTTCTTTTCTTTTCTTAGAAAAGCTCAGGAATAATGGACTGCTTCTCAGTATTCAGAACAACAGTGGGTCCTACCCGTGTTACACCTCTCCTAAACAGCATTTGAAATTTCCAGAAAAATGTCTGATTTAATGTAAAATGTCACCACTTAAGAAAAGGAAGATCAAAACAGAGGCATGGTTACTCTTTGAAATTCTTCCGATTTCACTTTTGTTTAGCCCTGTGCCAATCGCAGGAAAAGCTGAAAGCTGAGGGATATGAAAGCTCCCAATTCCTATCAGTTGTCCCACTGACTTTAATGCCTAGATTTTGGACTGATGACTATATTAACAAGGGCAAGGAATGCTCAGTATGTGAATAAGTAAAGATTATTCAAGCAAGTAAAACTGGCAGAATCTGGCCCTCTATTAATAAAGTGTCATGTAAGCAGTAAGGCTGCTGAGACCTCAGTAATAAGCTCAATCGTACTAATGTCGTACCAACTATCAGTAGTGTAGTACCTATTAAGACATTTTTATAAACTGCAAGAAATATGTGAGCTATTACAAGATATAATTCTGAAAAGCAGGCTTCTATGTAAGAAGCCAATTTAAGAGGAAGACAACATAAACAATAGTAACTTGTGTGCTCAAGTGAAGCATCTTTTTAATTTTGAGTAATGAAGATGTCAAGCCAAATGCTAGAGTAGTTTAACTTAATTAGGTGGCCTATTTTTCCAGGCAGCCTTTCATTTCCCATTGAAAACTCAGCTTGTATGCAAGGCAACAAGAGCAATTTTGTCTGTAATGAATACCTCTGGGACTCCACGGAGTGATCATTTGAATGTTACATTGAAGACTGGTTTGAGTAACTAGTTTGGGCTTGTTGAGATGCCAGACTTCGTAAAACTAACTAGATTAATCAAAGCCTGGCATCTTATCAGTTTATTTGGTCAGAGGTCAACAGGTCAAACTGACTCTACTGCAGCAGCCTTTGCCAAAAGGGACAGTATAATAGTAATTGGTCTAATTTGTAGTTCAAATTAATGTAATTCTTCCAGACATTTTATGGACTGAAAAAGTTCATTTTATGTGAAGCTCAGTTGAAAAATACTGCCTTTAACATTTCCCATGGTT
Source organism: Pandion haliaetus (assembly GCA_013401275.1). Classification (NCBI taxonomy): domain Eukaryota; kingdom Metazoa; phylum Chordata; class Aves; order Accipitriformes; family Pandionidae; genus Pandion; species Pandion haliaetus. Next base: position 29,292 of record VYZV01005660.1, on the reverse strand, counting down.
ACATCCCATAATTCATCCACACTGCTGACCTGTAGAGTTTCCTGGAAAGGAAACTACATAACTAAAATATATGATGTCTATAATCTGTTTTCACATGCTAAAAAAGTTGTACATGAAGGAGTAGAGGGAAACATTTTGAAGGATATTTTACACTGGTTGCTCATTAAACAGAAAGTTCTCTCATGTCATGTGCAGCAAAAAGCAGTGCCTTTTCTCTTGTGATTTGGGAAAAAATACCTCTGGCTTTTGGACAGAGAATTCATCATTTGATGATTGATTTTCTGTTTACCTTTTTCATGGTAAAATAATAGCTTTTGTTATTTTTACTTTATTGATTTATAGTGGGGCTATCACTGAAGTTGCTATCGTCCTGATGCTGCAACTAAGACAAGATGCAGTGTTTACATTACTTCCCTCCCATTGGCAACTCTTAAGAAAAATACTTTTAATTGATGCACAGGATCACTGTGTATACAACAGGGCCAAGTTCAGAATTTTAGCATTACTCTAGCAGTATCTGACATTTACTTCTAAAGCCCCAAACTTCTGGAGCAAGGCAATTACCCTCCAAACCTGCTTTCTTTAAGAAGTTTTTAGCCCACATAGCTGTAAAGAAAATGTAAGTAAGTGCAAGGTTTCTACAGACAGAAGACAAATAGAAGGATGAAAAATTTAGTTATACTTGCTGAGGTTTCTGATATGATCTAAATTTTACAGATCCACGCTAATGATTTTTGAAGGCTGGAGAGGGACACTTGTTTATACAACTGTAATTATGGGGATGTTTGCTTAGGATCCTTAGGGAAAAGATTTTGCCCTCCTTAGTGTTTTTACAGCACGTGCTATAGAATAGGCATTAAATGAAACAAGCATTAAGTAAAAGCATGTTTAAGTAACTCATTTTTCATAGATAAGTAGGTCATATACATTTCTTCTTCTGGTCGGAGTACAAGTTGAATGCTTGCTGAACATAACCTGACTAAAATGAATTTGTGTAAAGAAGGGTAAAGGTATTTCACCTGAGTTATGTGTTTTCTGTGAAATTTGAAAAAGCTTTTAAATACAGGTCAACAGGACATAATTTTGACTTTTTTCATAGAAGTTGAGGCATTTGATTACAAAAAAAAATTATAATATCCTTGAATACATACACAGTGCATGTGCATACATTTTGCATTAAAGCTAAAGACATTCATACAGACTTGTATAACACATCCCTGCAGAGAAGGACTTGAGGATATTGGTGGATGACAAACTGGACATGAGCCAGCAACGTGCGCTTGTGGCTCAGAAAGACAATTGTATCCTGGGCTGCATAAAAAGAAGCATCACCAGCAGGTTAAGGGAGGTGATTTTCCCCCTCTACTCTGCTCTCATGAGACCCCACCTGGAGTACCGCATCCAGCTCTCGGGTCCCCAGCACAAGACGGACATGGACCTGTTAGAGTGGGACCAGAGGAGGGCCACAAAAATGATCAGAGGACTGGAACACCTCTCCTGGGAAGAAAGGCTGGGAGCGCTGCCATTGTTCAGCCTGGAGAAGAGAAGGCCCTGGGGAGATCTTATTGCAACCTTTCAATATATAAAGGGGGCTTCTAAGAAAGATGGAGAAAGACTTTTTACCAAGGTCTGGAGTGACAGGACAAGGGGCAATGGTTTTAAACTGAGAGAGGGTAGATTTAGATTGGACACAGGAAGAAATTCTTTACTGTGAGGGTGGTGAGACACTGGAACAGGTTGCCCAGAGTTGTGGATGCCCCATCATCAGAAGTGTTCAAGGTCAGGTTGGATGGGGCTTTGAGCAACCTAATTTAGTGAAAGACGTCCCTGCACATGGCAGGGGATTGGATTCGAAGATCTTCAAAGATGCCCTCCAACTCAAACCATTCAGTGATTCTATATACATCTATCTATAAACATATACACAGCCTTATTAATGCAACTGTTGTATTTTTATCAGGGACTCAATTCTTTCCAGACTCTGTGCCTGATGCTAAGACACATTAAAAGATTATGTTCTATACAAAAGGGAAAGATAGGGTAAAATTACATCTACCTTTAAGCACTCATCCAGGATCTGAAAGACCTGCCTAGTGTTTTTCTTTCCCTGAGGCCATTTAAACCTACATTTTTGGGGTGGAAAGTGGCATCTATAGCCTACTTCAGAGAAATGAAGGAGTGAGAAGTGGACTCCTTTTTGTTGATACTCTATTTTTGAAATTAAAAAATAGTGGACCAGGAAAAGGGAGGTGGTATATGGTCCAAAACAGCCCAGAAGTACAGCCAGCAAGCAGACTGACCAGGTGGCATTGCCCTCTCACTGTAGAGCAGCCTTTCAACTAATGAGCAAAAGCTTTCCAGCTTTTGAGCAGGATTGCCCTGGACTTCCGGGTAGTATGTACCCATGGGACTACACTGGTCCACTTAGTGATTCTCCACCTAAGAATGCTGCTTTTCGTGAATCCTTTCCAAGGCAGCCAATTCCTGCCTTGCTCTGCTGACTGTGGCTCTAGAAGAACAACAATAGAGAATAGCTGTATCTTCTGGCAGGAATGGGATACAGTACCCTGAAATTCTAGTCTACCTACAGGGAAGGACCAATACAGAGCAGGAGAGGGCAGCTATTACGTAGCATTTATCCATCCCTACTTCACATGTGTAACAGCTATCCTATCAATACCCTAAACATTAAGGTATACACATGTAAAAAGAAGTTAGGGATATACCTAGGACCATGTGCATATGGCAACAAAAGCCAGAGAAACCCTTGAGTTTCTTATTAACATGAAAAATCTCTCTGTTGGATGTCATTCTATCCCATTTTACCCTGGAGCTGTACAGGACAAAACAGTTTTGATATCCACAGTGCCCATTGTATCAAAGAGCATGCATACATATCTTACATGGATCTCCCTGGCATAGGTCTGGGAGGGAGGAAGATACCACCTCTGTGCAAACAGTATTCCTTCCTCTGCCTCAGGTATCTCTTTTCTTCCCACTGGGGCAAAGGGGGTACTGCCCCAAACCATCACCTCCAGGCCAGTTCTCCTCTCTTCCCTTTGGATTGTGCAGGGGATTTGGCAGCTGGATTCATTAACCTTAACATTTATCAAGCCTTAGGAAGGCTACAGAAGTGCCAAGGCTTTGTGCAAGAGAGTCCTCAATTACATTCTGTATTGTGACTAGGAAGAAATGTAAAATAAACAATATAATTTTATACTGCGCTATGCATGGCCCACAAATTACAGGAGGAGGAATTACATGAAGAACAATTCATCTCTGAGATTCCAATTATAAGTGTAGGGAGAAAACAATATATCTGTGTGAATTTGAAATGCAGAGCAGTTGGCATAGTTTTATTTTAAAATGATAAATATTTTCAGATCGAAGTGCAATTAGTAGTGAAAATGTCATGTAGTTTTACCAGGTATGTTTGTTAATATGGCTAGCATAACTCATTTAGGACATGCCTGCAGTACAGAGACCTGTACTACATATATCATAACCAAAAATACAGTACTTACACGTATATATAAAATGTACACAGAGACAACATTGCCAAACAGCCTTTTGGGACAGTTTAAAAGAGTATCATTAATTTTTACTGTATACTTCCACTTCTGGCTCAGTTCCAGCACTGGCTTTCTGTAAAAATCATTTCAAGTATAGAATTATGCTATTTGCTTGCAGCAACATCACAGGAACAGTAGTGAGCCATATGTTGCTACTTAGCAACTTAGTCTATAAGTCCCAAAGCATGTACTGATTTGAAAATTGAACAGAAATGATAATTGTTGAGGGATGCTGCGAGGCAACTTGTCTTGGATTACCAAGCTATGCAGATGTTTGATGTTACATAGCAAAAGAAACAAAAATATATTTTTCCTGTCCAATGGCTGAGCTTTTATTTATGTTAGCCTAAAGGGGATAAATTGATTAAAACCCTTAAAATAATACAAGGTGATGTTTTTCTGGATATGAACACTTTGCAGTAAACAGAAAGGACTGAAACCCATGTCAGCGTGCATCAGGATCCGCAAAATCCTGTCCCTATAGTCACATAACCCTGAAGACAGTCTAGTGGAAATCCCTTGGTCTTTGGTGTTGCATACCATGACTCAGTCTGCCAACCTACCTCCCAAATAAGCTGTGTCAGACTCTGAAATTAGAAAATGATGCTTGCATCTGACTCAGCATGATCAGAGCTTGAATAAAAGTTTCTGGTAGAACCGTGCATCTCCTAACATGTGGGATTCATATTTTAGTTAACAACAGATGTGCATCCATCAAGGAAAGTGGAGAAATGAATTCACTCCTCATTCTGATGGGATTCAAACCTTCATCTCTGATCTTGCAATGGAACAGCCAAGTTTTTGAGGGTGGGAAGGAGCCTGCACTCTTCTCACTGAGGTCATGCAACTGTAAGGCTCATGAGAAAGATGCAAAATGGACACAGGACAAAACTCTATAGATGAAGTGACTAGGCTTTCATCTGGGGGAGAACACTTTCTCATCTCTTTTTATGGGATTATTTGTTTTACATCCAGTAACAGTGAGAGGAAAATGAACAAACACTCCTGAAAACAGGGACCAGAAAATACAGTCACATCCTTTCCTCTTCCTCTCCCTCCCCAGTAAGCTACACAGTCTTACATGCTTTGTTTTCAGAGTAGCGAATATCATATGCTTTCTAGTTTTAACAAGCAGATTGGATGTTGAAAGGGTAGTCGGTTCACCAATTTTGGCTGACCACCAAATGTTTATGCCTGAGATAGGAATGGCACCCCATTACAGTGGGCGAAGACCTTGCCAGTACTGTCAACGGAGAGCTGCTTAGTTCCTTTGAGGAATGACTAGCAGCTATCTTGTGTCACAAGCAGGTTTGGGAAAACTTCTTTTGCAGTCCCAGGTTCTTGCTGAAACAAGAGAGAGGCAGGTTTCCAACATGCCCTGGCTTCCTGCTTCTAGTATGGTTTTTTTGTCTCCTTTTATAAAAAAAAAATATTGTTAATATTACAGGCTTTCACATATATTCACTTAAAAGACCACTGCAATGGTGTAAGCAACAGGAGAGAAAAGCAGTAAGGGAAAGGAGGGTGTGACAGCCCAAAGCTGACGGCTTCTCTTAAACAGGCACAGGAGGCTGTTTGACCAGTGTGCATTTGGTAGTAAGTTAAAATACTGTGCCTGGCAGTTGGCTACCTCTTGCCACATGGATCCCTCAGCAAAGGACACAAAAGTTTTGACACCTGCCTCTGGGTTTTGAACTCCACCAGGGAGCCAGACACCCAAGAGCTTGGCTTTGCCATAGTGAGATTTTAAGTCTGTAAGAGATTTTAAGTCTGTCTTGGTTCCAGTCCTTAGTAAGCATTCAGGGTTTTCTGTCATCTTTGAATGTGGAAATGTTTCAGTTGATAGACTTTTTCCTTGAAGATAAAATCATTTGTGCTTAAAATATCTAGGCCTGGATCTTTAAAGGTACTTTAAGCACCTTACTTCCACTGAAACCAGTGAGTGTTAGATGCATAAATATCTCTGAGGATCTGGGCCTTGTTAGCACATGTAGAAACCGCATAAAAGATTAAAACTTATACTTTTAATTTTTCAATATGCCATTTAAATTATTTAAACTACATGCATACACAGCACAAAAATATCAACAGAAGAAAAATAATTCTGATGTATAATATGGATTTGCAATTCTTTATTCAAAACTATTTAAGACAGACATAATGATTCTCTGAGAGGTAGCAGCTGCCTTATAACTGCAATCATTCACAGAGTTTGTATTTCTACTGTTTCAAACAAATTCAATTAGCCCTTGCACTTCAAAACCCTTAAGGCATAAATGAGATGATACTAGGCTGCTTTAATCTAATAGCAATACTAAAACTTGTCAGTACAGTTTTTGGATTAATGGTTAGAGAAAAATTAATAATATAATTTTTCATTTTTTAATCAAACAGTTCTATTCTAAACTACCTCTGGATCTTGGAGGGTTCTTAGCTGAGTAAGTTCAATCACACACAAATCCTAAACACAAAGTACAGTTGGTCTCTAAAGGTATTTCAGAATAACTTCAGCAGAAGGCTGGGAAGCAACATGGTGGAACATTTTAAAGATGGTCTTTTTGACTGAACAATGTAGCTCGTCTCACACAGCCTCCTGCTTCCCTGCCCTCAAATGAACCTGTGGACCTGAAGAACCCTACTTCATGAAGACACTTAGCTTTGAATGTACTGTCACCTTCCAAAGCTGTTGATTCCTAAATTACATCCTGCTCATCTACACACATTTACTATGCATGCAAATACCTAATGAGAGCTCTTCACATAATCCTGATAGTACTATCAGAAGAGACTAGCCACTGCTGGGCCTGAGATATTGCATAACCTAGACCACAAGTCTGATTATTCAGGGCAATTTCTGACACAATTTAACTGACCTGCATCACTATCACCATCACTTACTAATGTGGAATTAAAGTGACCAAAACATGTGAAGTAAATGAAAATTTCTCCCCCACATATAGCTGTAGCTACAGGTAGACAAACCAAAAATTTCAGAACTATTTTTGCTTTTTAGGAAACAATTAAAAGTCTTTCATTCTTAGAAATCTATAGTATTTTAGGGTTCAAGTGGAAAGGTGGAAGATTTTCAAATATACACCTAATATCAGAATTTAGTGTATAGGGTTCCCCAAAAGAGAAAGGACTCAAAAATACCTCTAAAGAATCCACATCCCATTAAACCTTTTGGACAGCAAGCTACGGAAGACCAAGTCATTGCCTTAACCCCATTGCTAATTGTGTAACATTGGTAACATTCCTCAGCAATACAATTAGTGTTAAAGATGCAATTCTTCAACTACAACTGGCCTACGAGTGATAATTAAAGCTGTTTGTGACATGTGTAGCTTATAATGATTAACTTGTCTGCAGTCAGATAAACAAATAACCTGCACCTGTAAAGACTTTATTTCCTGAAGGTAAAACAACTGTTTAGGAAAGATCATGCTGGCAAAACAGCTGCTTGCATTCTGGAGAGGAAACAAGGTAGTATCTTTCAACAAACGCCAACTCTGGTGTTTTATCAGCTCTATCTCATTAACTGGAAACAAGGCTTAAATGCTTTGTTTATAAATTATGATTATTCCTGATTGCAGCAGTTACTGATAGTGCCACTCATTTGCAATGCAACTCTTTGAATTTGTTTAATTACAATTTGAAACAAGGCAGAGAAGATTAATTAACCCACCTGGCTGGCTGGCACATAGTCCTGGCTCGGCTCTGTCATACTCATATACATGTTCTCACCGTCAAACTGCAAAGGAAATAATAGTAAACATTCAGCAAACTTGAATATTTTTCAGCATTGACTGAAAAAAACAGTAGCCATAAAATAATATTACAGCCTGGTTTTAGAGACTTGTAATTGCATGTGTGCATCTTGTCTTTGATGTTCCTGTTGTCATCCTTATTGACCCTGCATGTCAGTGATTTGGAGTAATTAGCACTCTAGTAATTACAGCTAGCAAGCAAGAAATGAATGGTTTCCTTTCATCTGCAATCTGTTTTAAAACAAAATGGCTCATTTTGTGCACCATGTATACATATTGCTGTTGGTTGTAATGAAGTACTAAGTGAATTGCACAGTTACTGAGAAAAGGAAGATGAGAATAGAAACTGCACTAAAATGCATCTTAATGGATTCCAACTTTAGCTTCTGAGCAGAACAAGAGTTGAAATTTCAAAACAAATTAAACCCCCTCCTATTGAAATGTTCCCATATCAGAAAGTAGGAAATACATTTCCAGACAGCTTTCAGACATCTGAATGTATGAAACAGTATACCTCCTGACCATATGGTGTAAGAGGATAGTTTGCTCGATGTGTGAGTAAAGTAAACATTCATAATCAGAACTGCAAAAATACTTCCGTAAATGACAAATACCATTCCTGGAAATGTATACAAAACTTTTTTTTTGTTCTTTTCTCCCCTCGCTGCAGTTAAGAAGTAACAGAAACATGATAGAAAGGAGTTGATTAAAATCTGAAGGTCTAGATGGAGAAAAACTGTCAGAACTGAAGCCTCATCCTGTACCAACTCAAAGAAGTATAGAACTACTGATTTCTTACGTGATCTGGAAAATGTCCCCACAGAACTCTTGTCACGCTGCTCAAGTGGCAGTGCCAACAGGGCAACTATAGTCCCACTGTCCGCTCAGGAGGTAGGGAAAAATCTTTTCAAACCTTTCAAGTAGAAATGAACAGCAGGAATCCCCACCCCCAGTCATCAACCACAGATTTCCAGCTGTTATGAGGTCTGTTTGAAATAACTTTCATCTGACCCCTTCTGTGAATGCTTAGAGTGACATATTTTGGACATGAGCCATTATTTTTGATGACATGGCGGATTTTTTAAAAAGTCCCCACTACTGAGCTTGCTCTGCTCCTACAGAAGGTGGCAGTGAAATATTCCATGGACATTTCTTGATCTGTGCTGAGCTTCTCGGGATATCCTATCTGCAAGGTGCATTATACTCGACTAGGCCAAGGTGGCAAAGTCAAACTGTGGCTTTGGCAGATAGCTCTACCAAGTTTTGCTGAGGTGGCTGAAAAGGTTTTGGCTTCCAGCTGTTCATCCTCTTTCTCTGCCAGAGGCTACAAGGCTTGTAACAGCAGCAGTAGAAATGAACAAGTGCCAGCTCCTGGCACAGCAGCTGAAGGTCTGCCCTTCCTGGCCAGAGCTATTTAATAGATAGTCACAGCCTATCTGTCAGACGTCCTAGTTTCTTGGGAGGGAAAGGATTATGCCACAGGCATAGATCTGCCATAGGGGATAGTGTATTTCTAACGTTTGATGGAATAGAGATAGTTGGATTAGATCATAAAAATAGGGATTGATGCTTGTTCCTTTATTGTTTCTTGTTTACTCTTGCCATTTCTTTCAGGTTTCTCATTCAAGAATGTTCTTATTTATTAGCATTCAAAGTAGAGTTTTGGAGAAAATTTTTAGCATCTGGATTGTTTGCACACTGGAAAAAATGCATTGTTTCTTCTGCTCAGATGGACAGGTGAAATTCTGAAGAGAGATTTCACAGCCTGCAGTTGGAAACCAAGCGCTCCAGTGCAAGGCCTACAGGAGCTCAACTTATTCAGCTTGTCAGACAAAAGGCTGAAAGGTGCCTTGATCACTGTGATTGGTACTTACACCCTGGAAAGACATCTGATAGCTAGATGTCAGCCTTCCTGACAGTGGTATAATGAGATCGAGTGTTGAGAAATGGGAGTTACAGAAATTCAGTCCTGAAATAAGGTACAAGTTCCTACTTTAGAAGATAATTAAGCATTATGTCAACAGCAAACTCATCATTTCCTGGACATTTTAAAATGAAGTTAGATATCTTTTTCAGAAAAATGCACTCCATATCATATTTATAAGAAATCCTACGGACAAGATAGTTACACTGGCTGGTTATGGTAGTCCTATCTGCCCTGGAAACCATGATTCCTTTGAATTTCCCTCATTGTCTTCATATATTTGCTGTACTACATTGCAAACATTGCTATAATTCAAATACTATACTATGTTGTACGTGTTTAGTTGCAATGAATATGAAGAAATTTCTTTCCTTTTCTGCTTACTGGCTAGATAAAGTCAAGGGTTATTTCAATTTATTTTGCCTTCCATAATGCCTGAGCCTGTGATTTAAGAATCTTCATGAAGTATACTAGTCTTTTAGATAATTCCCTCTTTTGGATGTTTGGTCATCTGTCCTTGCTCCCAAGTTTACAGTCACCAAATTTGCATTCACAGAAAAATCTCCCTAACATATTTTTCCACGAAACCTGGAAATTTTCATCATTCTGTGTGTTGTTCTTGGATCATCTGCCTACCTGATTAGTGCCTTGCTACTAGTGGTGCCTCCGGCATTGATAGGATCTTGGATCTCAGCCTTTCCTGTTCATTGCTTGTGGCCCTCTAGTTAGCTCTGAAATGCTTTTGTCCTACCATAGTCCATGGGCTTAGTGTGAGCATGTATCAATGAAACTGAAAACCAAAAGTATACCTAAAGTTAAACTTCCTGGCCTTTCGGCTTGGCCTTAAGTGAGAAATGACCTTCTGCAACATTTTGGATTAATTTGTTAGGGTAAATTCTCAGAAAAACATAGTGATGCAAAAAGTCTGTAAAATCTGAGTGACCCATTAACATCTAAAAATACCTAGCAGCTGGTTGATTTATTACTTAATTTCTTCAATATTCAAACATGGAGTTTAGTCACTTCAATATTTAGCATCTGCTTGTTAGAAGTGTGTGGAAGATGTTGTGTAATAGGTTGTATAGTTCAATAAGATTTGATCCAATGTGTATTTTTGTAGTATTTATATTTGCAGGATGTGGACTGTAATGTATTAGCTGACACTAACACTGTTGTCATGTTAGTATTTATACAACATTTACAGCTATATAAATTATTATCTGCCCTCAGTCTAGTACAGCATGGTGCATGGCTTCTTGGCAGCTCCTAAGACTTCAGATGTGAGACTGAAAACCACCTGTAAACTCAAATGACAAAGCATATACACATGCACTTCCTACAGCAGGTATTCTCAGGCAATGCCTCCTTCAAGTTCTCAACGTTTACTAAAATGTTTATAAAAGAGTGAAATTATGGTTTTTGTATACCAAAATAAAACAAAATGTTTACTTCAATGCTGAATTGTTATTCATCATCCTCTTTCCCAACTACCAAAGAAGGGGGGAATACAGATGGCCTATACATCCCACCCCAGCCAAAAAAAAGGGTACATAAGCCTTCAATAACAAGAAGTTCAGAGACACTGATACAGCATATTGTATCTTACCCAAATGTGACCATCCCACATCGAAACAATAAACTGAGAAAAAAATGCCAATGAGTTGATCAACTGGAAGGTTCTACTCTTGGTTTTTCCCATGTGTTTCAGAAACTTCCAAAACAAGGCCCTAAAGCCCAGAAATTAATATTGAATCATTTCACCTTTTTATACACTGCTTTGTAACGTGCACGCTCTGCAGCATGGTGTCTCTTAACAACTCTCCTCCAGGACAGCTTAACTCATACTACATCCACCTTGAATTTGGCTTTACAAGTGAGGTGATTCATGAAACAGCAGTTCAAGCAACCTATCTGTATCAGACAGGTAGTCAAAAGATCCACAGATATGACCCAAAGATGACTCCAACCACCAGATTTTTCTTCCAGGTTATACTCCATGACTCCAAAATGGTCTTATTTTACTCATTATCCCCAGGTCTACAGGAACCTTGTATTCCCTAAACTTCCCTGCCACTTACTGTGCTTGATTTCAAGCAAAGAAACTGCACAAGCATCACTTAACGTGTGGATGATTCATCCAAACAGAACAGACAAAGGCAGGCAGTTAAATGAACTGTCTTTTATGAACCTATGTATGATGTATATATATCATATGACATTTCATCTAAAGCTTTCCCAATGTGTCTCCAAGATCCTTCAGTATTACTAAGGGCAGATTTCAAAATCTTTCATTTTAATCTATTAAAAGTGAATGCTAATACAATATTCTGATGTGTGATAATAACTCCTCTTGACAACATTTCTTTTCATATTAAAGTGTAACTGCATGAGAAGTTTGGGTGAAAGCAAACTAAGAATATGACTGCATTGTAATATGAAAAGATATATAACTGGGATCTGTTTTTAATATATATTCAGAGTTGCATCATATTCTTTATTTAGATGATTATTATAAATAAAACATACAGGCAACACTATGGTATGGCCAGTTAGAATCTTACTTAGAATAACCCTTTGTAAGACAAGTTATAATGTTCAGCAACCAACATGCACAAAATACCCGAGTGCTGTTATTAAATGCAATTTACTCATATAAGTTAGGAACATAATTACATAAACACTGGCTGACTGTTACTGATGCAAGAGCTGTGACAGACTTCAGTAAATGTCCAGACTGGTAAGGCTCTTTTATCAGGCATGGATTTACCAAGGGATTCAAAGCTGGCCCTTGTCTCCTATTAGCACAGCATCATATCAGAGTCATATGATGTAGTCATGGCCAGGAAGCCTATTTTCATCTTTCCACTTAAGTTGCAGCCAACTCCGACAGCATTTATAATAATGATTATGAAGTAGCAAAGTTTGCAGGAATGGTATTATTTTATTCATTCTTTACGTGCTTCTTTACATTGTGTGAAAACACCCTATGTGGGCTATGTCACAAACACATTATCAGGTTGCACAAAAACAGAGCACAAAATTTCTCGTAGTGACACCAACTTAAAGAATCTTTGTTATAGCCTACATACACAGAAGAATTTGGAAGACAAAAAGGAAGGGGCAAGAGGGTGGAAAAAACTAGAAGGGGTTGAAAGCCAAAGAGGATAACTGGAAACAAAATGTATTTATATACTGCTAACTGTATGCACATATACAGTGATTATAAATGCAGAGACATACCTGCATTAGCTTCATGTAGCTAGTTCAGATGAAAACTGCCACAGGGATGCACAGGTTCAACAGAGGCTTCCAGCCTAACTTTTGTGTCCTCCCCTCCCCACAGCCGACCTTCTTCTATTCCAAGTCAACCTGTCTTCATTGCCAGGGTCACCTGTGCTATCTGGATTACAGGGAGAATGAATTTTCACCCCTCCCTTTATCTCTGTCTCCTTGCTACCTCACACTTCTTTGCTGTTGTTGAGAGAAGTGAGGGTTTGTTTTGGTCCTTTGTCATTCACAGTTTTCAGCTTCTGAGAGAATTGCATGTTTGCTTTCTCTTTGTATGCATACATACGTGCCCTAAGTTCTGCAGGCATAGTTATATTAGCTAAAAGAAAACAAATCAAGAACCTGGATCTTTGAGCTTCTAGTTCATGCTGAAGTACAGTTTGATAGTACTACATCCTGTCCAACGGCAGTGTAGGCAGGGAAGCATGATGAATACTAGCCTATACGGCTTTTGATGCCAAAACAAGCTTGCGGCTGGGGTGTGGAGGGGGAGCAACTGCAGACACTGTTTTGTCCACAAATGTATCTCGACAGCAATATCCTGAAATGTAGAGATTAAAGGAGAAGAAGCAAGGAGAGAGATGATCAAATTGGCGAAAGTAGCTGTGTTTAATAAATTCAGCTTCTGGGTAAAGCCACTTGGACTTGACATCCTGGTTTCTTCAAAGGATGCTACAGCTCTTCAAAGCCTGTGTTATTAATCACATAATCTAAATACAAATTTCTCCTATCTTAGATTGGAACTGGAAGCTAGATTTAAATTTGAACTTTAGCTATACCTTTTAACCATAGTTTACCTTGCTCTGATAGCACTCCAACACAATTCATTGTGTTCCATTTTAAGAAAATACTGCAATAACATTGTGTAAAAAAGATTACTAATTCCAGTGATTTAGTGATTTTAGTGCTTACAGCTTATAGATATCATTTGTAACTTGCATTATCTAAAAGCTGCTAATCCTGAAAAAGCTTTAAAACTAGGTAATTTTGTTTATTTTAAACCAAATGTCAAGAGTGGACATTGTCTCAGGTTGCTCAATGACAGAGTGATATTTTATTTTACTCAGAGCTGCTGAAATGAGACTAAAATAATGACGGGATACAACATAAATCATCAAATGGCTATGCTAAAGAAGAAGTTGATCTTGTTACAGCAACCACTGAAGACAAAAACAGAGATGCCCCGTAAACATTATTACACAATGGAAAATCCCTTTCTCGACACAGTTTGGCAGAGTGGTATGTCTGTGTTAAATTGAAACTCCATTTTGTCTCCTGAACTCCATTTTGTATGCAGTACTGAACACATGTTTAAATTTGCCCAAGACAGGTTATAGTAATGCATTCCAGCCAGGCATCCTTCCCGGGAAAGGAGCTTGACACCTCACTGAAGGACTATCACAGGAAAATTGTCAAAAAACAATCTAGAACTATTGACTTTGATTGTCTCTGTTCTGCCGTCTTCCTTCCCTCCTACCAGGATTGTTCTTCAAGAGAGTAGAGTACTGGAAGACTATGAGATTGGGTGAAAATGCCTGAATGGAGTACCATGGCAAAAAGAAGTCAAATTTCTCTGCAGAGCTGGATGTCCCCGTATGGCCAAAGGAAGGTGATTACTACAGACTGGCAGGACATGGAGAAGTCCTGTCCCACCTGGAACACTAAAAGCCCTCCAGGTCACAGAGTTTGATGTGCCAAGCATTAGAGAGGAGATGGTGTGTCTCAAGATTATTACTGTTATTAATTTTAATTTTGTAACTCGTTTTCAGGAGTAAAGTATTAGGAAAATGCTTTATGTCTCCTGTGGTTTCACTTTCTTACATGTTGCCCAAAGAGTCCAAACCAGGAATATGGGGTATGATGTGTTTAATTAATCCAAGTATAGTGATGTGTGGGCTAGGCATATTGGAGTTGGGAAGGAATCTGCCCTGGTCTCGACGGCTCCCCAGAGAGTGGGAGTGAGCCACAAGGTGGATGAGCACTGGCAGTGAGTCCCAGAGCAGGAAGCGAGGGTGCTGCTTCACAAGGATATGCTGTCAGACATTTCCTATACTTAGAAAGAGCCAGAAACAGTGACAAAACTCTCTCTGCCCACAGCACCCAACGGACTTTGATATATTCAGTGCTTGGATCAAGGCATGATAGGGCTTGCAGACTAGCACTGCACTGTCTCTTTTCTACAGGCTGGCTTTCAAAGAGGACGTGTTTTGAAAATACCCTGCTTGATTCTCCTAGCATGAGACCATTTTTGTCTCATTTTCCATTTATAACACATACTATTGCCTCAAAAAGTATATTCAGTGCTGTCAAAGTTTCCTCTCAGATTTTTATGCCTGTGCCATAAATACCCAACCCAGACCTTCTACCATTGCATTCCACAAGCTAACTCACTATTTACTGCTCTCGTTGCGAGAAAGGGGAGGAACCAAAGGGTTTGCTGAGTACTTTCTCAAGGGTGGCAAGCTGGCTGAGTATCTAAATATACACTGGTAGTTAAAACCTGAATGATGGCACTACAGCATTTGAGTTTTTCCTGCACTTAATAGAGGTTAATGTGGAACCAGAGAGGAGGTGAAGGGGGGTGTTTAGCTTCCCGCTTGGAGCCTGCATGTGTCAATGCCTGACAGAGCCTTGAAGTTGTTAGCCTGCATGCAGAGCGCTAGCTGAATGAGGTTACAGTGCTGAGCACAGCGGGCTAATAGAAGTAGGATCAGACTGATAGGAGGAGTGGCAGAGTCCAGGCCCAGCAGAGTGTATCAAAGACAGCCCAGGGGAGAGCGGGTACTGTATTAGTCCTTTGTGTACATTTAAATGGAAGACAGTGAACACGCAGAGATGAACTCTGAACTCTCTCAGCTGGGTTCCTGCTCCTTTTAACCTTGGGTGTTAAATAAAGCAAAATAAAATAAAATAAAATAAAATAAAATAAACCCAAACCAACACACTGTAGTCTGGACTCCTATGCTAAACTATCTCTTGCATATTGAATACTCATTAAATAAACATACTGAGATCAAAGTGGCAAGTGCTTTTGTTACTATTTTACTCAATCCACACTAAATTATAGATGTAGCCACCCACTGGGAAAATTGGGTGATAAGGTGGAAAGGTTTGAACAACTAAGATTAGACCTTTCTTTTTATGCCCACAGTAGCTGAGGAAATTTGTTTAATCAGGTAGGCTTGTAATATTTTCCAACCCAAACACACCTGGCCAGTTTCATGACAAGGTCTGATCCTGCATCATGGAAGGTGAAGGGAATTGTGCCATTGCCATTTGGACAGGAACTGGATCAGGTAAAATGGTAAGGCAACAGGGCTCTTCTTTTAGTTTCAGAGTCATTTTTGTCAATATTAATCTCTGCCTCATCATTTCAAATGGTAGATTATGTAATAAAATCCAGGAAAGGTTAATAAAAAGGATCTACAGAGAGCAGACAGATGACTGAAAAGCATTGTTTGTACATCCATGTGCAGAGCCCCCTGTGTTGCAGTATGGCAGCAGAGAGGCTCCATGGACCTTAGTGAATGAGTTTTGCACAACTAGGACAAAACCATTCCCTTGCATGACTACAGCAGGAGCTGTGTGCAGGGACCCATGGACAGAATTTGACCCACTATGTTATTTATAGAGTGGATGGGGTATATATAGTTCCTGTGGGAAAGTACGTCTGCTTCTACACAGCAGAATCTTAGAAATATAATGGGCCAGAACATTAACAACAAAAGGACAAGCAAAATTCCACTACTGTTCTGAAAATCCTATGACAGAGGGTCTTGAGAAGTAACCTAAAGGTAACAATTGCCAGGTAACTAGAAAATCTTGCCTGAATACTTCTATGCCTCATGTTTAAAAGAGTAAGGAAAAAAACCCCATGGCATACTTGGAAATCCATGGCATACTTAGAAATCCAATTTTAAAAAGTTATTGAAGGGTTTGATGACCTAAGAACTTAAGCACTCCAGACCTATGCAGCAGGTCATTTTAATTGCATAACATGCATTAAAATTATCCCGTTGAAGGGGATGACAGTGTAAGAGTGTTTAAAATCAAGCACCCATTCAAGTATCTGATGAGATAGGACCTAAGAGCTCAGAAATTTATATGAACAGGCATAAAATACTGAAGTATGTGCCAAACTCAAATAGGAAAAAATCAGCTTAAATTTCTGGTAAACCAAATTATTTAGCACAGTCTGATGGGATCTCATTAGGTACAACTAATTCAGACCTGGAGAGAGTGATAACAAAAATGACTAATTGCAAGGATTTAGCAAAACGTGGACATCTGTTAAATGACAAGGCTGTTGTAGGGCTGATACACAATCATAGTTTACCAAAACAGCTACCATGGCAGCCATATGGACAATCCTACTTCCATCCACAGTTACTCTGGTATTTGAGGAGCTCCATCAATTTCAACAGGATTATTTTCATGAAGAATGTCACATATGTCTATTTCCCTGCCTGCATCAAACAAGAAGCTGGAGCCTCATGCATGTTCAAGAGGAATTTGAAGCAACACCAGTTTTTACATTTGCAGTTGCAACAAAGATTCAAAAGCTTGACAAGACTTGTAGCTTGACTTATTCATTACCAGGATGGTCTACAGGTCAAGCTGAAATACACTGATAGAGCAATGTAGAGAAGTTTGCAGTATTCTATCCCAAAATAAGTCATTTAAGAGTAGAAGTGGTTAGAAATGTTCAAAATATTACTCAAAAGCAGAAAAGTTGTTTTACTTTTTTTTTCTTATTGACTTCAGTGAGGATGTGTCCTTGATGTAACCAAATCATTTATCAGTTCTCAAAAATTCTAAGTATTCTCTCTACACCTTTTAAGATAAAATTTGACCTTCAAGATTAGAGTTAATTTTATGACTAAATTATTAAATGACTGTTTTCATCTTTTGTTTCTGTTTGGTCAGGTGGCACTCCTAAGACCTTTTTTTGTTAAAGAGTCTGCAACAGTGTTTCCTTTATACTTTTGATATATTTTCTCTTAACAGAAAAAAGGACAAGTCTGTGCAAATATATTTCAATTTTTTCTTAGTTTTGAAGGTAAAGAGCTAAAATAGAAAGTTACAGTTGTACCTGTGTTTTGGGTTTGTGTGGTGGGGTTTTGGTAGCGAGGGAGGGGGCTACAGCGGTGGCTCCTGTGAGAAGCTGCTAGAAGCTTTGTCGTGGTTTCAGCCCAGCTGGTAACAAAGCACCACGCAGCCGCTCGCTCACCCCCCACCCCCTCCCCTGGCCACGGCGGGATGAGGAGAAAATCCAAAGGCAGGCTCGCGGGTCGAGATAAGGACTGGGAGGGATCACTCCCCACTTATGGTCACGGGCAAAAGACAGGCTCAACTTGGGGAAGAAACAAAATCCATTTAATTTACTACAAATCAAATAAAAAACAAGGATATTAGGAAGTAAAACCAAACCTGAGAACATCTTCCCTCCACCCCTCCCTCCTTCCTGGCTCAACTCCATTCCCAGTTCTCTCTCCCTCCTCCCCCCGGTGACACAGGGGAACAGGGGATGGGG